>PVKY010007539.1:0-14826 GCA_004027775.1 Bradypus variegatus
CTCTCCATGGGGGCTTCACTGTTTGGGGAGGACCCCGTGCTTGGTCGCTGTCTTGAACTTCTTCATAGTCTTATTTTGGCATTTGTGTTTTGGAAGTGAAGCCCGATGGGACAATGGCACGTGCACCAGTGACTTGAGGCTCGGTTTCCCCGTGGCCATCTCCTTGGAAGGGGTCCCGGGCTGCCTGCTTCTCTGCATTCCACCCACCAACCCAGCCGCATGCCCTGGTCCCTGGGGCTCCCTGCCTCCCCTTTTTCGCCTCCAGCCCCTGCAGTGACCACTGACACCCTCCACCCCAGGGGGGCTTGGGCACAGGGATGAGGACAGTTGGGGTTGGGTGCAGGCACCTGCACCCCAAGTTGCAGGGTTCTGAGCCCCTGGGAGCATCTGCTCTCCCAATGAGGTCGGTGAATATCACCCTGTGAGGGAGCGGGACATTAAATAGCCAATAAAATCCACCAGGACAGCTCAAGAGAGAGACCCCGGAAGAAAAGAGAAAGCTCCACCCTGCTCTTTGAACAGCAAGTCCTGCGTTTAAATTTTGCATCAGGCCGTCTCAGACCCTAACTCCTTGGCTAGGGCACCCAGCTGGGCCCAGGCTTTAAGGGGTCGGTAGTTGGAGTTTTGCATGTCACAAAGCAAAGGGCAGGCTCCCAGGTCACCCAGCGGCCACGTGGGTTTCCCGGAGCAGACCTACACCCGGGGGCTTTGGGGTTTGGGGGTCCTGGCCCCTGCCCCAGCTTGAGGCCAACCTCTCACCTGTCTTGGCCTCCCCACCTGCAAAAAGAGAGGAGGTTAAATGGTTTTCACTATCTTTTCTGGCTCGAAAACCACTTTGTTTCCAGGTGCATGATAAGGCCTGTTTGTTTTATCCTTGTGAAAATCCAGGGCTGGGGATAGCACAGGACGTCTCCAGTTCCCTAAGGCCAGCCCAGTTAGAGCATGTTGGGCAATACAACACTTTAGAATTAAAGATGGCAGGAGATAATGAAAAGGAATCTATTTCTAAAGGGCCATCCCATGATCTAGATTTATTGTGTGAGAAATTTCACAAAAAGACTAGCAAAGATTCCTTCTGTCATTGGGTAGTTTGGAATAATAAAGGTGATGCATAAATCGGGAATACATGCAATTACTAAAGCCCCCTCTGTGATAATGTGCCAAAGTTTTTGCTCTCTAAAAATTTTTATTACTGGAGTACTTGAAAGCTGGAGCTCTAATTGAGTATCACATCCTAAATTAGCCAATATCATATGTTATCCTTCTTTTAGGGGTGCTAGGGGAAGGATGGAATTTTTGTTTTAATTCATTCTGGACTCAGGAAATACATTTTTATTTGTAATATCAGGTTGACAAGCCTAGTTGATGCTTCAATTAAAATGTGTTTGTGCAATAAAACCTTTGGTAGGCTCACTTTTGTTTGCAAACAAACGGACAAGCTAGCAGTTGCAAAGGGTGTGGCGGAAATGCCTCTGGCTCGGGATCCAGTTGGAGCATCTCGGGACAAACTGAAGCCGCGTGTGCCTCACTGCATTTCGGGGCCATCATTTACAGGGGGGAGGGTCCCCTAGTAGCCCCTTGAGAGATGGGAGGGAGCCCAAAGGTGGAAGAGAAAAGAAGCCTTTCCCAGTGGAGGAAACAACACAAGAGGAGCCCACAGGGAGAATCGGGGTGTCCTGCAAAGAAGCCTAAGGACACTGGTGGGTGCTGGGAGTGGGGGCGGGATCATGGAGAGTGTACACGCCAAACTGTGGAGGGCTTGGGCAGTTGGGCCACTGAGCTGGCCTCGACACAGTGGTTGGGGCTGACACCCATGGGAGTGGGGAGTGGGTTACAGGCCCCAGAAAAGGGCATATCAGCAGGCAGCCCTGGGAAGCCCGAGTTAAGAGTGACACAGTGGTCTTTTAAAATACAAGTCCTCTAGGAAGAAGGATCTACAGATAGGAAAAGGGGAAGACACCAAAGATAAGGCCCCAGAGGACTCTCCTGCCTTCCCCATTTTGCTCGTGGCTGCCTGGGTGTTCTCCACGTGTTCTTCTGGGACCCCAGGCCCACTGCAGG
This sequence comes from Bradypus variegatus, assembly GCA_004027775.1. Taxonomy (NCBI): domain Eukaryota; kingdom Metazoa; phylum Chordata; class Mammalia; order Pilosa; family Bradypodidae; genus Bradypus; species Bradypus variegatus. The sequence continues at coordinate 2,062 of PVKY010007539.1, forward strand.
CTGTGGAGAAGGCCCTCTACAAGGTCTGTGCACACTGGATCCTTTAGTGTCATTGTTCCCCAAAAGACCTCAGAAATATTTTTTTTGAAAGTGCATAAGAAAGTTACAGATTGGCAGCTAAAGTCTCCCTTTTCAGATCATAACGTAACTCTAAAGTCACCCAGAGAAGAAAGTAGTGCCCACCCTGCTCCGTTTCCTGGATACATAAAAATCACCAGCAGAGTCCTTTAGATGACATGGCTGTCCTTAAACCTCTGGGCAAATTTTTTATTATTACTTTTATTATTTTACCTTTTGTTCTTTTAAATTTTATCATGGTAACATATATATAACATAAAAATTGCAATTTTAACCATATTTAAGAATACAATTCTGCAGCATTGATTTCATTCACAGTGTTATACTTCCATCAATACCTTACATAGCCAAACCTTTTTCATCACCCCAAACAAAAACTCCACACCCATAAAGAAATAAACCCCATTTCCCCCTCCTCTGGCCCTTGGTAACCTCTGATCTTTCTGCCTCTATGAATTCGCCTATTCCAGATATTTCATATCAATAGAATCATATGATATCAGCCCTCGGGTCTGGCTTCTTTCAGTTGGCACAATGTTTCCCACGTTCATTTTGTAGAATGTACCAACTTCATTTGTTTTTACGACTGAGTAATATCCCATTGTACGTATACACCACATTTTGTTTACCCACTCATCTGCTGGGTTGTTTCCACTTTTTGGCTACTGGGAGCAAAACCTTTTCTGGTCTGAAAATGGGCTCCTTGGAGCTTCAGACAGACCTGTGAAGTCTGGGGGCTGTGACCCACATCTACTTTTTCTCTACTCAAATCTGTCACAAACTCTCCACCCCTAAGGAGCAGACCCATATTCAAAATTTCCTAAAATGACTAATTTCCTTGTCCCCTAAAGTGAGATATAGATTCTAAAGAGCAGTATTATTACCTTATTAAATTCATCAGTGAGTTTTTAAATTTGGGGTATAAAGTTAGAAAACAGGCAGGGACCTGTGATACTTGCGAGAGTTCAACATCATGGCAAATATTTCCTACATTTGGGGCTCTTCCTTTGTATCGTTGGAAAAGGAGTTTGATGGAATTCAGGATGTCAAGTTTTCTATCTGGTTTCCTTTCAATTAAATGAACTGTAAACCCATTTTATAAAACTCTTGCAAGGAAAACACAACTAAGGGTAATTCTTGTAGCTCAGTGCCCCAAAAATGCTTAAGAAAAGGCTTCATTGTGTAAAGTTACAGCCTTTAGGCCAATTCACCTGATTAGAATCAGAGCATTAGAAAAGGCCACATCTTGGGCCTTTATGAAATAAAAGCATTAGGAAACCAGAACGTGTGTCTTCACGCCAGAGCCTGAACTTTCCAGTAGTGTGGGAGCTGAACTCTGAGGCCAAATCCTTCTGCCCTCTTTCTCGGCCCACTACAGAAATATTTTTATTTTATTGCATACACATTTTCCTCCTTCTGTCGGTCATGAATCAGAACACTTTAGAGCTAGAAGGAGTTGCAGGGATATTCTGGTCATTTCTCACTTTACAAACAAAGTGAGTCCTCTAGCTGAGTGGTACCAGTTTTCTGACTCATACTTGTGGTCCAAAGTGGGGCCCTTAGCTCAGCCCAACGAGAGCCCTTTGTAATGTCCCTGATGGCCCCCTCTCATGGTTTCCACTATCAGGCAAATTCATATGTAAGAGAACCTTCCTTGGACGTTGTTGGAATGTGTCTTTTTGTAGAAGGCACCCATCCCGCCTGGGTCCAGCCTTGTGGGCCAAAGGCCAAAGGACCGGACTCGGGCTTGGGCCTTAGTTCAGACGATGGTGAGAAAGCTGGGAAGTCAGCCACTGTCTATGGAGTCTTGCCGCGTGCTAGGCAATTTCGCGGGTTAGCGTGTCATAATCGTCACTACAGTCTTGTGAAACAGATGTCTTATTCCCATCCATGGCCGTGGAAAATGAGGATTAGAAATGTAAGCAACTTCTCCAGGGAGTGACAGACCCAGACTCCCAGCTGACATTCCAAAGCTCCCTTTCTTGCCACGTCCCTGTAAGCCACTATCAGAGATTGTCATCCTGGGCAATCTCGCCTCCGGAAACAGCCTGGGATGGATTCCTGAAACTGGTGGATGAGCCTGGGACTCCCTGGAAGGAACAAGTTAGTAGAACTGGAGCGCCAAGGGTGGGCAGACAGAGCTAACTCGATGTGATCCTGTGAGCGGTAGACCCCAGACTCCCAAATTTTACTTGCCCTCCCCCATGAAAAAATTTGTCAGGCCGTCCTAGGGCTTCCTTCCTGGGAGTTCAACCCCAGCCCCTGTTACTCTTTGACAGACGTGGCTTTCACTCTGAAGTCTAGCGGCCTGCCTGACTTCTCACCTCACGCTTTATGCTGAGTCAACCACCGTTTAGCCTCCTTTGAGCACAGAGCAGCTGGTTGCTGAGCTCGGGGAATGTAAGCCTCCAGGTCACAAAGCGCAGGGGTGACAACATAACATCTGCACTCAGACTGCCTGGCATAAATCCCAGATCCCTCACTGACCAGCATGCCAACTTGGACAGGTTGCTAAACTGCTTTGTGCCTCAGTTTCCCTAACTATAAAATGGAGGTAATATCAGGCAACAATAGAACCTGTCGCTTGCATTTGGATGATTAAATAAGTTACCCACATCAAAGTTTAGAACAGTGCCTGGCTTGTAGTAGGCGTTCAGAAATGGATGATTATCAGTGATCTCCGCAAGCGTCTGCCCCACTGCTGAACAGAGCTCCCCTGGAAGGACCTGCTGAGGATCTCATCCACGCCGGGAACGTACTGTCTTCTGAGTCAGGCCATTCCATTTTAGGACTGCCTCTGACTAAGAAAATTCTTCCTTGTGTTCAGCCAAAATCCACCTCCCTGCAACTCCCACTCATTGGTCCCTGCTCCGCCAGAAGGCAAATGTCAAAAAAATATTCTTGAAAGAGACGACGTAGAATGTAAATAATAATGATACAATCAGGTTGAGGAATTACAGCCTTCCTCGCTGCAGCTGTTCTGAAAGCTCTTAGCCCAGAGCTGAGCCCCAGCTAGAGCAGACTCAGAGATGTTGGAATTAAATTGGAAAAACGGCAAAAGTTCATAGTCTTCTTTACTTCTTTTAGAAATGTCTAAAGCAACTTCTTTCTTCGTTGTTTTTAGACCCTGCCAGAACACCGAGTAAAAAGTGTGAGGGCAAAGGGGACAGCCACGGGCTGCAGAGTCAGTACGTGCCATCGGGCCTGTGACCTCGGAACACCAGAGAGGGTGTTTGGTGAGGTCACAAGCAGTCACACCTCCTGTTTACAGAGCTCACATCAGGTGTACACGACCTGGGTGTCTGTGCCCAACCCCACGGAGCTGCCGTTTGAAGTCAGCACAGATGCTGTGACACAAGATGAATATACACATATCTTTTCTTGTTTTTGAATTTTTATTCTGGTAGCATATATACAACATAAAGTACCCCATTTTAGCCACTTTCAAGTATACAGTTCAGTGGTGTTAATTACATTCACAATGTCCTGCTACCTTCACCACCATCGATTACCAAACTTTTCTATCACCCCAGACAGAAGCTCTGCATGGTTAAGGGTTAACTCCCCATTCCCTCTTCCCTGCCCCTGGTAACCTGTAATCTACGTTCTGACTCTACGAATTTCTATATTCTAGCTGTTTCGTATCAGTGAGATCATACAACAGCTGTTCTTTTGTGACCGGCTTATTTTACTCAACATGATTTCCTTAAGGTTTATCCATCTTGTAGCATGTATTAGAACTTCATTCTTGTTTATGGCTGAATAATATTCCATTGTGTGCATATACCACATTTTATTAATACATTCATCTTTGACAGGCACTTGGGTTCCTTCCACCTTTTGGCAATTGTGAAAAATGCTGTGATGAACCTTGGAGTACAAATATCTATTCCCATCCTCACACATTTTTTCCCTTTGGCTGTCGTAGGCTGATGCTTTATCATACTCTAAATCTCAATGAACAGACTTGATCAGAAAGATTTTAAATGGAAACAGGGTGAAAAAGAAACCAAAATAGCATATACACCCTTACCCTAAAACGCCCCTCCACTGTTGGATCCCAACACCAAATGATTATCTCCACTATTTTTACTTTGAAATTTCTTGTGTACTCCATTAATAATTAAGAGCTTTGAAATGATTTAAGAAACTTTAGATGGCAGGTAGTAAAGTTTAGTCATCTTAGAGTTGTACAATATGAAACACTCCTTTTAGTGATCACGGCCTGTAATTTCATCAGGGATTTTATACAGCCCTTCTGGCTAAGATCCCTATGATATTCTCTATATTTTAATGTTACAATTGTGCACAATTTGCATTCAATTGTCATTTAAATTCATTTGTGTATAAATTCTTCAGAGTTCAAGCTGGTTAATATTTGGATCCGGAGGCCCTTCCCGTTTCCAGTTTCTCTAGTAATGCTGAAGCTGGGTCACAGCTGCTGCAAAACTTTGTCAAAAAATAACCAAATAAAGGAACAGTTTATCAACAGTCAAGGGGCTTGTTGACCACAGTGTAAATACTTTCTTGATTAAAAACAGGACCTGCATTTACAATCTCTTTTTATCACACTACTGTAGTTTTTAAAGCATGAAATCTGAGTTGTCAGTTATGCTGTGTACACACATGGGCCAATTTCTAAGATCAAGTTTGTGATAAATTCACTTCAAGCTGCCAGGTTCCCGGTAACTGGGACTTTGCTTTCTACAGTGGGGTTCTCTGCACCTTGAACAGCTTCTCCTCCCAAGGTGATATGTCCACTATATAAGAGTTTGTGCTAATTCCATCAGAACATCACCTTGCATTTTAATTGCCTGTTTGTCAGCCTCCCATTAGAGCCGGAGCCCCTTGGGTGCTGGGATTGTCACACTCAGCTTGTCCTGAGGAACCCCTGGCACACAGAAAGGCCAAATTATTAGCTAAAAGAGTAATGAGTCATTTTCTATTCAAATGGTGCAAGTCCCTTTATCCATAATTAATCGTTAACCTCCAAATACCCTAAACTAGTCTGTAATCTGACTTGACATTCTCAAATGTAAAATTATAACCAGGCTTTGTGCTAAATCATGTCTTAAGATTATAGCTTTGAGACATTTTATTGTAAAAAGTTGGTAATCCTATATATAAACTCACACGAATGTACAATTCCTTCATTTTTTAGCTGGAGCTTCTAGTAAATCTTTAGCTCCACTGATTTTGGCTGCTAAATAGGGAGCAACTCCCTTTCCTGGGTGATGTGTTGATGAGCATCTCTCATTTTTCCTTTATTGGGAGCAGGGCTTATGCCAATAGCAATGCCTCTTCCTGTTCTGTCATTTTGGGCTCACACTCACCTCCCTAAGGCCTCCCGCACCCACGCTGCAGTGGTCACCCCAGCTGCACCCACCGTGCTGGCTATGGCTCGGGCTCGGCTCCCCCACGGCCACCAACTCACGCCACGTGCACCTCCAGCAGCTACAAACAACTCGGGAGCAACCTCACACCTCTGTTCTAAGGTAGATTTAATAGCTTCACCCTCCAATAATATTTGCTAAAAATATTTTGAACATTTCATGTCTAAATCCATTAAAACTGAGGATGAGCACCAGCTCCACACAGTGGCTTCAGGGCAGGAAGGCCATAGCCCTGGGGCACGAGAACCGCCACATGTGATGTGGCCTGGGACTCTGCAGGCCAGCCTGGCAGCAATGTTAGCCACTGGCAGGCCACCGCTGTCCCTCCGGGTGCTCGTCCATAAATCTGGAACGGAAGGAAAGGCGGGTCCTTGGGCCACAGCAGCAGGGGCCTCCTTTCTCTCCTCTTCCATCAGCTGAGGGCCTTGTGGGTCTGGGAGCCTCTTACCAGCTCTCCCCTGGGTAAAGGTTGACCCTGGGACCCCCCATGCCCGTCTCAAGATAAGTGCTAACAGGGCTCTGCAGCCCCCTCCTTCCCCACCCAGGGGGCTGCCAGGCTGGCTATCTCTTCCACTTGCTGTCCTCTGTCGTCCCCAAACCCTGGCACCTTCTCCGCTGCTGCTGACGCATTCTGCCTGGGGGCCGGCCAAATCTGCCCTCTTGCACCCTTGCTCATCCTTGATGAGACCCCCTCCCTCACTGCAGGCAACCCAACCCATCTCCCTCAATGGGCCTAAAATGCAAAGCTTCCCCCCTTGTAAGAAGCTCAGCCCTTGCTTCTCCCAGGGAAAGGAGATGATCTGCCTGGAACAACAGAAAAGCAAACACCCAAGCCACTGACCCGGGTTCTCCCATCCATCTCCACCAAGTGGCCAAGTTTAGTTCAAAGTCAAGGTGCTCAGAAGTCCATGTTACGATGTCACCGCTGGGTCCCCAGTGACAATCAGGAGCCCTGTGAGTGTAATTTCCTAGAAGAAAAAGTTCCACAGGGGAGCGAGCAAAATCCCCCGAGCAGCCAGAGCCCACCGGCGCCTCCCCCCACCCCCATGGGCAGGCCTGCATTGATTGGCCTTGGCTCTTGACAGCTCAGAAAGAAAAAACTGGTTTCATTCAGACATGTGCTTTCCACGTTTCCTCACTGTTCCATAGCAATCCTTCACCTCGAAGCTCCCCGAGTTCCCCGGCAGCCTCCTCCTGATGGGCCTTGGGCCGTGTCCCCCAGGTCTCTGGGGGCCTTGTTCTCTGGGGGCCCCGGCTGTCTGCCCTCCCACCCCTGCACACTCACTGTGCCTTTCTCCTCCCTCCTCCCTGCGTGTGGCCCTGTCCAAAGGTCTGGCTTGGGCCTCCTCCCTCCTCTGTCATAACCGCTCCTAGTTGGCGGAAGACTGACGCCCTCCTGAGTCAACAAGGGACAGTGAGTCACGGCAGGGGAGGCCCTCTCCCCACCCCTGGCTCTGGCTCTACCGTCCCCTGGCTCGGGCTCTACCGTCCCCTGCCCTCCCCAGTGCCGAGGACCCGTTCCCCGAGCACCTGCCTGCTCCACCTCCCCCAACCGCCTTCTCCCTTCCTGCTGCCAAGGCAAGGACGGTCCTGGAAACACAGCCCATCACAGACCCCAGCTGCTCAAGCTGGTCCATCTTTTTATTCTCCTCTCATTTTCTTCCCTGCAAAATCACCCCAGCTCTTACCATAGAAGTTACCTCTCTCCCCCCTCGGATTGTAGGGAAAACTGAACCCACGTGTGGCCTTCAGGATCCTGTGCCATTCATCTCAGGGAATTGCTGCTTCTCCATCATGTCTTCTTGCTTCCAGTTTCAGGGAAAGATGGTTTTCGTCTCTTCTCCTTACAGGCTCTGTCCTCCACCTTCCCGGGCCCTTTGCTTAATCTCTGTTCTACCACTTGTTGCCTGTGGAGCCTTAACCTCTCCAAACCCTAGATTCCTCATCTGCAAAGTGGGAGAATGTACCCACCCTGCTGACCGATGGAGAGGGTAGAAAAATTAATCCCAAGTGCGTGATGTGGCGCTTTCCACAGGGCGAGTGCGACAACAATGACGACGACGACGATGGTCATGAACCTGGTCCCTAATAACCACCTGGGCCAGTCCTGAATGTCCCCCCTTTCCCCAACACACACACAGAGTGTTGCGACACCAATCATGACGTCGGCCGCCCCACCCCACATCTGACACACGTGGGCTCGAGTTAGAGGACTGACCTTTTCCCCGTCACTGGCTCCCTCTTACTTGTTCACCATATGCAGAACGAAGGGGCTTGATAAGCTGACCAGTCAGCTCAAAACACTCTGGGTTTTCTTTACTCTTCTTTCTGTGCCCTCCCACTACCCAAGATACTACCGAGCGTGGTTTCCTCAGCCTAAACCCAGCCTCCCAACGAGTCCTTTAGTGATGCCTACTGCAGGCCAGGCCCTAAGCCAGATGGTGATGGTGATGATGGTGACGATGATGATGGTGATGATGAAGATGATGATGATGGTAGTGATGATGATGACAACGATGATGACGACTGATTATGTGTAGCGATGATGGTGATGATGATGGCGATGATGATGATGATGGTGATGGTGATGATGGTGATAATGAAGATGATAATGATGGTGGTGACGACGATGATGACGATGATGATGACGACTGATTATGGTAGTGATGATGGTGATGATGATGACGATGACGATGATGATGATGGTGATAACGACGACAACGGCTGACAATGATGGTGGTGATGACGACAATGGGTGACGACGGTGGTGATGATGATGAAAACGATGATGATGTTGGTGATGACAACAAAGATGATGAAGATGATGATGAAGATAAAGAAGGAGGAAGGGGAGGAGGAAGTAGCGAGGAGGAAGAAGAATAAAAAAATTCAGCAGAAGGAGGAAGAGGAAGAGAAGGAGGTGAAGGAGAAGGGCCATCATCACTGAGCATGTGACAGATGCTGTTCTAAATGGGTGACATACATCGACCCATTTATTTCCCATAACATCCATTTAACCTTCAGGATGATCCATGAAGTGGGTGCAGGTGCCATCCTCACTTCATGGGTGCACACGCTGGGCCTGAGTCCCCTGAGGTTGCAGGGCCAGCGAGGGGGGAGGTGGAACCTGATCCCCGGGTCCCCTGCAGGGCCACAACCCACAGTGGGGCCCCCTGCTTTGAGCTCCTGGAGATCAGCTTCCATGGAGGAGAAAGAGAATCAACAAGGATGTGGGTAAAGAGAGCTTGAAGCATGCCTGCCGTGTGCTTAACGAGCAAAGTGCTGTGAGCAAGGGTAAGAGCCACCTCAGGCTGAGCAACCGGGAGGTGACTTAAACCAACACCCAGGAGATAAGAAGGCTCCATCGGTCAGACCAAGAGGTGCGTGACTGACTACACTCCACCACCTGGACTAGATCCCGACCGCTGTTATTGGACAGTTGCTGACATTCAAGCAAGGACTGTGGATTGGTTGATGGCATTATATTATTGTCAAATTTCCTGATTTTGATAATTGCTCTGTGGTTGTGGAAGAGAATGCCTTAGTTCTTAGAAATAAAACACTTAAGTATTTAGAGGCACAGTGTTTCCTCTGCATTCTCAAATGATTCAGAAAAAATATGCATATATATGTATATTTGTGTGTGTGCGTTTATGAAGAGAGAGATGATCCAGCAAATGGGGCAAAATGTAAACAATTAGTGAATCTTGGTAAAGGGTAAATGGGAATTCCTTGCAGCTTTTATATATTCTTGCAATTTTTCAGTAAATTTGAATTTACATCAAAATAAAAAGTTACAAAAAATGTACGCACTTAAATAGCAGTAAGCAAGATCTTATTAAAATCAAACAATACCGACTGACTACAATAGAATCATTGACTGTGATCGGGAAGGGGTGATAGTGGGAAAGGGAAAGACAAAAAATTAAAAAAAATAAAAAGAATATAAAATATAAAAAAATAAAGCAATTCTTTCATTGAAAGAGTGAAAGAGAGAGAGAAAAGAGAGAGGGAGGGAAGGAGAAAGGAAGAAAGGAAGGAAAGAGAAATGTCCCCAAACTTCTTTCACTACTCACTCCTTGAGCACATTTAGTGATTCTGGCTCCAACTTTTCATTTCCAGGATGGTGACTGCTAAGTCTTTATGTCCAACTTGGGCATGTGTCCCAATTCTGTATTTGGAATTGCTTAAATGGCACCTCTTTGGGAGTGAGAAAGGAAAGTCTCCTTCGACCAAAAGGGAAAAGAGAAATGAAACAAAATAAAGTTTTAGTGGCTGAGAGACTAAATAGAGTCAAGAGGTCACTCTGGAGATTATTCTGATGCATTAAAAAGATACCTGTTTTTAGTTTTTAGTATATTGGAATAGCTAGAAGGAAATAGCTGAAACTGTTGAACTGTGACCCAGTAGCCTTTATTCTTGCAGACAATTGTATAACTGTAGAGCTTACACTGTGTGACCATGTGATTGTGTAGATGTTGAGGCTCCCGATCCCTTTATACAGTGTATGGATAGACGAATAGAAAAATGAGGACAAAAAGTAAATGAATAATAGGGAGGGATGGGGGGGAAGGGATGTTTTGGGTGTTCTTTTTTACTTTAACTTTTATTCTTATTCTTTTTTGTGTGTGATAATGAAATGTTCAAAAATTGATTCTGATGATGAATACACAAGTATCTAATGGTGCTGTGGACAGTTGATTGTACACCATGGATGGTTGTATGCTTTGTGAATATATCTCAATAAAATTGAATTTTTTAAAAAAATGGCACCTCTTTGACACCCCACCATTACAACAGCTCAGTGACCCACGTTTCACTTCCGTCTTCTTCCCAGCCAACCTTTCTGGGCAGGGACTTCTCCATCTCTCCAGGCTCCCAGCTAGAGACTCGAGAAGCTTTGCTGACTCTCCCTCCGTTCTCTTCTGTGCCCAGTCTGTGGCCAGGTCTTATTCTTTCCTGCTTTGGCCTGTTTCTCATACTCTCCTTTTCCATTTCCAGCTCTCACAACCTTGCCCTAGGATTCCTACGACACCCTGTCTGGTCTCAGTTCCCCCCAGTCTGTGCTTCTTCAATTCACGGACATTTGCTGCCAGCCTTATTTTCCTATAACACAGCTGTCTCCTGTTACCCAAGAATGTACTCCAAACTGGTTGATTACTCTCTGATTTTTCCCCCCACAGGTTTTTGTCTTATCTTCCAGCTTTGTCAAAAGTCCTTGAAACATGGGCACTGATCCTATCTTGGATCTCTTTGAATCCTCCTCAGACATGTGGTTGGGGACCGAGCAGCTGGAATTAAATAAATAGCTAATCAATTAATTGGTTTCTCCTGATTAAACTAATACCTGAGAGATAAGAAGGCCTGGCCACACACAGAAAGAAGCAGTATATAAAAAGAAAAATTTCAAACTCACCCTACACTAAAAACACATGTGAATCCCCGAGGGCAAGCATGGGGCCCCCAGGCTGTTTGGAGACGTTCTCACCCACGTGCTCTGGGGAAGCACCACATACACCAGAGGTGGGTTCTGGGCCTCTTTATTTTAATTTTCTCATAGAAAGAATTTTAAAAGGTAGGTCCCTACTTTTAGAGTGTATGTTTATTTCTGTAGATTTTCCAAGCATTGCCTGGCTAAAAACACACTCTCTAATTGTTTCCTGCCCCTTAGTTTTCTCTTTCCCTGGCCCAAGACACATGTTTTTGACACCATAGCACACAGCAAGTGATTCTATTTCTAGTTGCTTTGAAAACAACTCATGGGCGAGTCACTATCCAAACAAGGAAAGGGCTTTCAAGTTTGGTGAATAAGCTTCCTCCACCATCTTGAGTAAGGTCATCACAGCTGAATGTCTCACAACCCCCAGCCCCATATATTTAACTCATTCTCTTGATAGTTCATGATTTCAGCCCATAAAAGAGAGGATGATGTAATGCTTAATAAATGCCAAAGTAGCTTTCTCCAGAAGCGACACTAAACATGGGCAGGATGCCTAAGCCAAGTTTGCTTAGGCAAATATTCAGGTATCTGTCATCATTCACGTTTGCATCCGAGATGCCGGTTCATAAACAGGTTGCGTAGAGGTTTGGGTCTAGTCAACTTCAAAACACTGTGGTTTGAGCCCACACAAAATGTACCTGCCAGGGTCTCCATTTAATTGGGGGAACAGGTACCACAACATTTATATCCAACCATAACTATAACGCTATTATCAAGAACCACTTATTGTGGGCAGATTTTGTTTTCTTTTCTTTACCATAGTGTACATTTCCTGTTGTGATTTTAACCAATTTCATCTTGTTGAGTTCTTGGGGAAATGGTAAGACTTCATCATAATTCTCTGCATCACGTTTTAGCTGTTCTATATGAATACAACACTACTGATACTTTAAAAAAATTATTGTGGCAACATATGTATAACAGAATTTCCCATTTCAACCATTTTTATGTGTTCAATTTAGGATATTAATTATATTCAAAAATTTGTGCATCCATCACCACCACCCATTATCAAAACTTTTTTCATCACCCCAAACTCTGAATATGCCCCCAGCCCCCAATAATCTGTAATCTACTTTCTGCCCCTGTGAATTTGCTCATTTTAGGTATTTCATATAAGTGAAATCATATATTAGTTATCCTTTTATGCCCATCTTATTTCACCCAACATAATGTCTTCACGTGTCATCCATGTTATAGCACCTATCATTTCTTTTTATGGCTGAATACTATTTCATTGTATGGATATACCACATTTTGTTTTTCTTTTCTTCTGTTGATAGACACTTGGGTTGCTCCTACATTTTGGCTATTGGGAATAATACTGCTATGAAAATTGGTGGATAAATTGACTCTTCCTTTTTTAATAGAACTTCTGCTTTTTTGTCCAGATGTTTGTCCAGAGACAATGCATTTTTCTTTTTAATTTACAAGTTATTCTTTGGTCCTTTTTGAAATTAGAGCATATACTGGTTAATCACGGATCTAGAGGAAAGAAAAGTGTCTTGGCTGCAGGAGGGTGTTTAAATGATGACGTGGGCTCATTAGACACTCTACCCCAAACAAATCATTTAATGAGCCTCATGCGATCACCTTTGAGGGTCAATAATCGCAGGAAAAGAAGAAATCTCAGAAACTCTTGGATCCAGCCTTCTCCCATGTGGGCCATGTGGGCTTCCTCAAGTATGGCCTTTGAGGATCTCCGGGATCATATTTGGCTCCTTCCTCCTCCCCATTTTATGCTGAAACAACCCAAGAAAAGTACTGGGGACAATTCTAGTCACTTTAATCTCC
>PVKY010007540.1:0-14825 GCA_004027775.1 Bradypus variegatus
TCATCTAACAGATAAGCAGTTGTCTGCATCCACCATGACATGCGGCCAAAGGTTGCTTAGAGAGGAACGTTCATGGGTTACCAATTGGCACTACACCAAAGTGACATTTCTTTGTCCTCCTTGGTTTGAGAACGATTTTTAAGAGTGGTCCTCTCTGGAGGCAGAGGCATGGACGAGATGACTGACTTGGGGTTTCTTGGGTGTGGGATCTTATGATTCGTGTCAGAGACTGGCAAGGGCAGACGTCCCCTACTGGGGCTTGCATATTGTTCTGTACGGGATGGGGCAGCCCAGGGAAGGGGCCCCTAAGGTCCTGCCTGCTCGTTTCCGATTGGGTCTATTCTTAGCTCTTTACACAAGGTGCTGACTGTGTGCAGAGGGAGCTCCTGCAGTTTTCCGTCTGCTGCCCTCAGCAGCTATCACTAATAGTACTCACGACCTTTGGCTCCAGAACGTACCAGTCATGTCCTGCCAGCCACTGCAAGGAAAGGCACAGGGAGCAAGAAGGCACAGCTCCTCCCCAGGAATAGGGGAAGAAGCAGATGGTGCCTGGGAGAGTCGAGTAAGGCAGACAGAACCAGGCGGGCAGAGGAAGAAAGCTGCAGCCAGAACAAGGCAGTGCCCTTGTCTTTTGATATTTGGCCAATAGCACAAGATGCGGTGTTTTAAACTAGAAATGAAACCTTTAAAGTAGCTAAGGGTGGGTGAGAAAGAGGCTGAAACTGTCACTGCAGGAATTTAGATTAAGCATCTTTTTTTTCCCCAATGAGGGACTTAGGGGGAAAACAATCTCTGAGAGGGCATAGTTGCCTTAAAAATTTTTTTTTACAGGTTTTGAAATGGGGACAGGCACACATTGATTTGGGGTGCTCTGGGAGCAGTTCTCTTGCAAGCTTATGATTTAATAACCTGTGATGAGCTAACCACTGCAATTCTCTGTGTTCCGGAGGTTGCGCTGAGGATGAGAACTGGATGCTGTTTATATGACAGCAGCCAGTTTAAGATGAAGAGAAAATGATACAGAAATTACCTTGAAGAATTTCCCATTTTGTTTCTTTCACTCACACTTGGGCCTAAATGAACTGATATTGATTGAAATTCACTTCCTGCAGGAAACCCTTGTTATATTTTATAAGCAAGGTTGCCTGACAGAGTCTGTTACCAACAAGTGCATGAGAATGAAATGAATGGAACTGCTATCAACAGGTCTCATCTAGCCACTCGGGGATGAGCCCATCCCTTTCGCTTGAGCGGTGTGGTCTTTCCTAGGTCTCCCTTGAGCTAAGCATCATTTTCCTGGCATTTTTCTAGTCTACACTGGGAATGTTACTTGGATCTAGGTGAAATTAACTGTTCTGTGCTCTCTTCGCTATATACTCTCCAAGTGCAAATCACTACTCCTTTATCCCCAATCTGGTAGTTTTATTTTAAGATTTTCCAGTCTGTCAAAGAAATAACAGATTATAGCTTTTTGATGAGAAGAGTACCCCACTCAACCCATTAGGGCTACACCCCAAAGCTGCTGTTCCCATATATAAGAGGACTGAAAGGGCTCACCTTGAGTAATGAGCCACTTTCCTTAGCCTAGAAAATGCCATCATCAGTGCCAAACAAAGGCCAGGCTGCCATCCCCAGCCCATCTCATTAGAGAGCCGGGAGCAGAGGACCCAAGAGGGAGGGCAGCTGAGACGATGCCCAGCCCTTTGTCTTTTACGGATCTGACATCCTATCCTCCAAAGCAAAGGCCCTGAGCCTGCACACTGCTATCTGCTTCTTACTGTGTTCCTAGGTCGTGGGTGGCTCTGGAGGCATCATTGCCAGTTATAGTCCCCTGTAAGCAAGGAGCAGGATAGACAGGAAAGGTAAGGTATATTTACTCTATAGCAGGTATATAAAAACTTTGTGAAGGGGCTTTAGGCATATACCTAAAGGAGTGAGGCCATGGCCCATTTGGTGGCTCTATAAGACAAGCCCTCCAAATCAGATCAGCATTAGAAACCTCTTTCTCTGCCTCTTTGGCCATATGGTGGGAGGAGGTGAAATTGGAGAGAGAATGGAGAAAATAATGCAATTTAGTGACTTTTTAAAGTCTGTAAATTTTTCTCATTGAGAATAAGGCTTGAACTAGGACAAGGCCTGATGTCGATGGCATCAGGTGCCACATGGCCAATAAAAACACCCTCGTGACCAGGCCCAGATGGGCATTTGCCCTCCCTTATGCCACTCTGGGATCCAGAGGGGCCATGGCTATTGAGGGGCCAGGTTAGGGACATGGGGACCACAGGGTATTGGGTAATTTTGTGCCCGGGGAGGTGTGGTGAAAGCCCCTGCAGCCATAGGGAAATTCTGTCTTCCTTGAGGAGGGTGGGACATGGTGGCAGTGTGTGCAGCCAAGAGAGATAGGGTGCAAAGAAATGAGAGGAAAGGGGGGGTGTAGAGAGAGAAAGGTGGGGCCTGTCCCATTCTGGTTCCCATAGCACCCCCTGTTCCCAACTTTTTTGGACAAGTTTGAACCTGCAGAATAAGGTGACACCTTTTAGAGACAGAGTGGAGGATGTGTGAGATGCGAGACACTTGGGGTGCCTAGGATCAGTGGGGGCTGATCTGATGAATGGAAGCCCCAGTAGCTCTCCTCTTTGCAGCCTTAAAAGACAAGGTGTTTGGGATGTCACAGGCTTGTGATGATGAGTTTAGGGGATGTCACCCAGACGTTATCACGGGAGACTGAGGTTTCCTTTCATGAGAGGCAGAGAAGGGGCAGACCTACCAGGCAAGGGAGAGATGGGAGTCTGCAGAACTGAATCTAACAAAATCAGTCATGGTGTAGAGACACTACCACATGTCTGAGAAAAAAAAGAGGAGGCAGATTTTCTGTGTGTTTAAAGGAATGATACATGGGGCATATATACATATGGGCAGCAATGAGAAAAGAAAGTGAGGATAGCTTCTTATTTTCTTCTATAGCTCCTGGTACTCATGTATATCTCCAATCAGGGGTTCCTGGGCAAGAAGTGGGCCCAGAGATATTAAAGCGCACACACACACACACACACACACACACACACACATGACAACCACATCATAGGCATTCCACTGGGCAGCTTGGGCAAAAGTGGGCTGGCATTGTGCTGGGCCCATGGGGTGATCTGTCAGGGTCTCGGGCCAATGGCAGAGTAACCACTGGTTTCCAGAGTGGGACGAGGCCACTGCTTCTCACTGGGTGCAAAAGGGGGCAGCCTTAAGGATCTGGGTTTTCAGAACCAGAGCCAGCAAGTGAGAAGACAGACTACCAAGGGACGGACCCACAGCACTGAGAGTGTCTTCAGATTCCCTCACTAACCACCCAGAGTTAGCCAGCCAGCTGTCCCTGTGAAGCAGAAGGAAACGGGTGGGTGGAGAAGAAAAGACTGCAGGGGCATGATGGGTGGAACTACTAGACAGAGAGTTCCCTTCTGACTGGAAATGTGGGGGGCTGCTAGAGGCTGATGGCACCAAGAAAGATGACAACTCTAATTTGAGCATTCTATTTTTTCCTTGTTCCTTCTCTCCCTGCCTTGTTTCCTACACCTTTCCTAACTTTTCTTTCTTTTTCTGACTCTTTGCAAAAATGGATTTCCTTGCTGCTGCCCATAACTGCATATTTTTTAAAAGCAGCTTTATCGAGATAGATTTACACACCATACAATCTAGATGTGTATTTTTATTTTCATTATTAGTAAGGGTTCTGGCATGACGGAGGGGTTGGGATGGGGGGTGGTTGGAGAACTCTGCCCTCCTGCCTGAGTCTTACAGAGCCCAGTGCATCAGAGATTGAAATAAGGGATTTCTGAAATCTCCCGTGATCTTCTCATTTGTTCCCAGCAGTTAAGGCCCCAGGGGGCCCTCCCTGAGTTGAAAGTTATCATCCCAACTTTTGGTGGTCCAGGTCAATGTTAGCAGTTTTCTAAGTTGCATGTAAACATAAATATACACACACACACTCTTACACACACACACGCACCCAAACATGGAGAATTCAAATAGAGGTGGCAAACTAAAACCCATGACTGTGTTGAAATGAGAAAAGAAATTAAAAAGAAATAAACCCAAGCACAAACAAGCCAAAGTGGCAAAAGTTCCGAAAGGACGCATGGGGGACAGCATCAAGGAAGCTGAGAGGATTGCTTTAGTGACATCGGCACAGCTCCGGGCACTCAGAGCCCCAGACCCGAGGCAGACAAGAGCTGGGACCCCAGCCAGCCAGAAGGGGACGGTCACCTCTCAAACAGCCTTGCCTTCCACAGCCTCAGCAGAGTACGCAGTGGAGCTAAGCACTTGGTAGGGAAGCAGAATAAAAAGGAGACTCAAGGAAAGCACCTTTGACCAGTTCCAATCTCCCAAATCAAATGTGTGGTGCACAGGGTCCTGTCCCTTTGGATGGGTGGGTGGGCTGTGGCCAGCAGGCCCGCGGCCCGGGAACCCTCTGTTCGTGCACTGCTTCCCAGAGTGGGTTTGCTCCACGGCCACATGCTCTCTGGGCGCCTCCCCAGGGAGGGCCCGGGGGGTGGAGTTGGGGGACCAGGTCCAGGAGGGAGAGAAGACTGAGCACTGCGAAGCATCAGCGATCACAAATGAAATCAAGGATGTCTGATCAAAGAAAAGAGCATTCTGTTTTATAACTGATATTTAAAACGTGTCCTTTGAGTTTTTGAAGAGTTAGAGAAACAATGGAGTGGGTGGGAAGGAGAAGTCTCTTTAAATAATAATTTTTTAAAAAACAAAAAAACCACAAACATAGAAAAAAATTTCCTCAGGTTTTGAACATCTCTTAAGAATAGTTCAATGTGAGGTTTTGCACCCTAAACAGTTATATCTGGAATTGTTTAAAAATCGCAGTTACACACAACGAAGACTAACAGTATTTACTTAAAAATATTTGTGTTTGTGTATATATATATATATCTTTTTTATGGAGTTTTTTTGTGTGTGATTTTTTTTTTTTTTTTTTTTTTTTTTTTTTTTTTTTTTGTGCCCAGGTAGAGATGTGATGGGATTGAAACAATGGCCTAGAACAGAAATATTTCTTAAAGGAGCCATACTTTGAAAAATAAAATTTTTAAAATGGTTGAACACACTTGCAACACCTCCAGAAATTCAACTTGGAACAATGAGAAAATAAGTAATTTTAATCAAACCCTCACACAAATGACGCGGCCTCTGAGACCCAGTGTGAGCTGCTGATAGGAGTCTTGCCATCTCGAGGAGCGGCTGGCATCTGAGCTGGGCACAGCCCTCTCCGTGCTCTCCACTCCCTACCTCCACTTAGACTCCATTGCAACCAAGCCATAGCCAGAGTATCCCTTATATTGGTTTTCTATATTCCTGGCAAGACCTTTGCAGCAGAGACACACACATGTATACGTGTGCAATGGGCACATACACACATACACACACATAAACGCACACATACAACACACACAGAATTTCGCATTCAACCCAGATGCACCAAGTGAGCTGAATGATTTTCAGCCAACCACAATGGTGAAAGACAGAAGCACCATACGGTCTTTGAAATGGGTCAGTAATTACAATTTGACTTTTGTTTATGTTCTAATTTTCCTCCTTGTGTTAATTTTTTTAAAAAGCACAAATGAAAAATGAAGAATTCTTTCCAGATCAATTTAAGGCTTCCCACCAAATGGAAACAGAAGAGGCCCTTACACAATATCACGTGTGATAAATGCATAACCTTTCACAGCCTTAAAATGATGGAACAAATAATTTTTGCCAGTCACTGATTAAGTGTTGTGCCTTTAAACTGATGTCATTCTTTTTGCTACTATGCTGAGTTTTATTATTACTGATTTTCTTTGATTACATATATGGAAATCTCCTTTAACATGCTTTCGAATTTCCTGTCCTTACCGAATTACTGGGGTGGTTTTTTGTTTTGTTCTGTTTTACTTTTTCACCGGGAACAGATGTGATTTTTACTTGGCGAATGCTAACATGGCACATAGTCAGCCTTCAAGCAGCTTCTCCAGCCATTTGAGTTTCAAACAGCTGTTTAGCTCCTAGAAGGCTCTGCTAAGTGGGGAGAGCATCGGGAGAGCAGGGAGAGAAACTGAAAAGAGGAAGAGATTTCTATGCCTTTGCTTTTGGTAAATTTGTTTTCCTCAATACAGATAACCAGATAGGAAGAATGATCGCTTTGTGTTGTATTTGTTGGTTGGTTTTTGTTTAGTTTCTAGATTTGTTTTGTTTGATTGTTTAATTTTCCCTCTCCTGGCACAAAAATCACCAGAGAGTTTTGCATGAGAAAACATGACAGTACTTAATGAAACTCAGCACCTAAGGGCATAAGGCAGTTGAAGGTTTCTCGTTTGTGTTTGTTTTGTTTTGTTTTGTTTTGATCTTTCAATCAGCACCAATCCCGTAAATGATCTACACTTGGTGTAAGGTATAAAACTTTTTTTTTCTTTTGGAGTGGAGACAACTCCTCCTTCTCCACCCTATGAACCATAGTGTGGGATTTTTCAATACGGTTTCTATGTGTAAAAAACAAAAGAAAGGTTTTCTTTTTGTTTTTACTTACAAAACATAGAGAATATCTTTGTATACATACAGCGACTGGAAAGAAAGCTTATCTGAAGGGGTTGTGACTTATTTTTGTGTGTGTGGTGGTGGTGGTGGTGGTGGTGGTGGGTCTGTGTACTGGGGAAAGGGAGGGTTATATTTCTTGCACGCGGTGTTGACCACAGACCAGACTTAAGATCCCCTTCTCAACTTGGGTCAAGACGCTTTCAGAGTGAAGACTCATACTGTAGCAACTCATAAAGGAGTGGTCCATCTCGATACCGAATACCTACTGCAGTCGGGGTGATGTACTGCAGAATATTAATAGTCCTTCTCAGCCTCCTGTCTACAAAATGGGCATCCCAAGCTGGGTATCTCTTTCTCGGCATGTCAATCTTAATGAGGGGCCCTTCTGGGTAAGGACGCCCCGTAGGGGTGGGAGGCCCCATGGGTCTCACTTGGAAAACGGGCAAGCAAGTGTCGGCCGTGAGATCCTCCTGTTGTTCCGTTACGGCTCTGGTGGGCGTGACCTGGGTCCCCCGGTACCCAGGGGTCTCAGGCGCCATGGGCTCAACATCGGGGGGCAAAGGGATGCCCCAGAGCAGCTCGGCACAACAGGAGCTGGCAAGGATCTTAACCCGTGGCCCTGTAGGATGCAGCACACCATAATACAAGAGCATCAGTGCGATCCCGACCACGAAGCTAATAAAGACACAACACAGTGCTGGCACCGCATAGGAGTCAGTGGTCTCCGGGTCTCTGTAAAAATACCAAAGGAACGTCAAGGTAGCGTTCTCGGTCAAGACTACCGTGTAATAGGCAAACATTCGATATCGAGTCCGCCCTTCCTTGACGTTAAACCAGCAGAAAATGTACACAATCCCTACCACCATGTTGAAGAGGATCTCCTCCCACTTGGACATGCAGAAGTCTGTCCCGCCATGGATGATCCAGAAGGCCATGGCGCACCAGTGGACCACCACAAAGATCCCGAAGTAGAGCTGGAAGATGGAAGCAAAGAGGGCAAAGGAGAGAACTCTGGATGAGATGGTGAAGAGACGCCAGAAGACGTGGATGAGGGCCCCTCTGTAGCTCATACTCTTCTTGTCGTCCCTGGAGTCCCGCAGCAGCTTGTGATAGGAGGCTAGCACCCAAGCCAGGGACATCAGGGAGGTCGCAGAGGAGACACCTGCCGGAAAGACACAAACCCACACAGTCAGCACCGTGGCCATCAACCGCGGGGCACAGCAGGGCTGACGTCTGAGGAGATGCCCACACACACCACCATCTAGAGGAGAGGGAGAAAGAAACAGAAAATCAGGAGCCAAACCCGGAGATCAGAGATGTCCCTTAGGTGGACATTTTTTTTTTTAATATCTAGTGTTAGCTTCAACACTGACCACATAGCATACGGACATGCTGCCAGCCTTGGTGTCCCTGAGCACCAGCATCCTCTGCTCTCCAGGAAGCCCAGCGAAGGATCACCAGTGGGGATTAATGACTCCTTACTCACTGCCCCAAGTTCCACAGCTGTCCTCCCTCTTCAGTCTTTTTATCAGCTCACCCAAGATCCCAAGGGGCCCTTTCCTAAACCTTCTTCCATTTAGCTTCTCCCCCATCTACTACCTAAGGCCACCTTTATCAAGGCCCCTGGGATATCCCGTCAGCTTCACTGGCCACTCTTTTCATTCATTATGGTCTTGCCTGGCCTCTCGTGTTCTTTGTTGCTTTCTACAACCAACCACTGCTCAAAGTTCTCTTAGGACTTGACACTTGAGGCACTGTCCTTCCCTGACTCCCCTCTGAACTCAACGGCAATGTCTTGGGAATGCCTCTTTCCCCCTCATTAGTTTGGTGATGTTTCCAAGGTTCTGCATTTGGGCAAGTATTCAGAGAGGCTGATGTTTCCAATTCCAGGCGATATTTGAATCACTGCAGAGCAATTTCATATGTAACTCTGCCTCTTTGCTATTTGTAACTAATTCAAATTAAATACAATACATAGTTATTGGAGAGTTTCCAGATCTTCCCATGAGCAAAAATTCATTATTCAAGTGTTGTAATATAAAAAAATCTCTCTAGCAAGATTTCTCCACAACCCCTCAACTCCTCCATGCATTACCTCTGTTCAGTCCATAATGCACCTCTTTTGTTCCTTTCTTCTAAAATTTCAGAACTAAATGCAGCTAAATACAGTTGGAGGCCAGAATTCTATCACATTGAAAACCATTTCCTCACCAAATTCTCTGCCTTCACACCTGAGCACAATTCCCCTAGAATATTCTTCCAGGATGAAATCAAAGGTACCTAATCATTTTCTTTCTTAGGCTCAAAGGTCAGATCTAGGAGGCCTATTCATTGCTTCAAGAGACTAATTGAACTGCCCCAGAGTTCCAGCCTTTCCTAGTGCCTCTGCCCAATACCCCTCTCCTCTCCAAGCCTCAGTGAAGAATCCAAGTCCTCTGTCATTTGACAGTCTACTTGCATTCACCCTTCCTCGCCCATCGCATGCAGCCCCCCTCCCTTCCATCACCTCAAGCAGATGCTCAGATTCTCAGCTTGCAGAACTCTACAGTGTTATAAGAAAAACAAACCAATCTGGATGGCTGATTTACAGAGAACGTGGGTTGCTTTCGTAACAATAATAGCAAAGATTTAAAACAAACAGTAGAAACAAAGAATCCCATCTTCTCCACGGAATTCATCTCAAAAAGTTCTAATAGGCATTGATGGTGATTTTCCCCTCACTGTGTTCAGCTCTGGAAAGTTCTGAACACAGTACTTACATGTTCCACTTTGCCCTTTGTATACACTGGGTCTGCAGACCTGTGTACTCTGCTTCCGATGCAGTGTTTAGTCTGCCTGTGCTTATGTTGTCTGTTGGGTTGGGGCTGTGAAGGGAATGAGTTCTCTGGGGAGTCACATGAATAAGGTTGTAGGTTTCTGGAGGACCAGGAATTTGAGATCATATCTTGATGTGCTTATGATTATTGCTTATTACCAACATGGAGAATCCTTAGAAAGTTTCTTTTAAGCATTTGTGACCTCACCTCTCTCCTGATGAACCCATTTCTTGATGTTAATGGTGACTCATCTCAAGGTCCCCCAAACCCTTGATAATCAGGAGTTTTACGGAAGCCGAATGGGAAGAAGGCTTGATTTTTTGTTGTTCCTCCTAATAAAGCAAAACAATTACTTTCCCCACCCTCAGAAAAGTATGAATGTCAAACTCACCAAGCAAGAGAAAACAACTCAGCGTTTGCTGGAGTGTAGTCTAACTGTGAGAGTGCTTTGAACAGACTCGGGTACAGAAACGGGAATCTTCTAGGTCTTCACTATCTGGCTCTGTCATTCTGCATGGAATGACATTAGACCCATCCATACCAGACAGGAATAAATTGGAATTCAAATGCACATCAATCACATATTGTTTGATGCCGAATAAAATTAATCTTTATTATTGCATCTTCTGGATGGCCTGTGGCATTTCCAGATCTGTTCCTCTGGTTTTGAGGACTGGTCTTCTGTTCCTGTCTCTCCCTCAATGAGTGTGTTGCTGAAACCACTCCCCCTCAGCCAGCCTGGACACCACTCTGGTTCTTGGTTGGTGCTGTGGTAATATCTCTCTGTAATAGCACAAATGGTCTCCATATGTAAGACATCATTGCTAAATTACAAGGAGGGTTTGAGAAACAATCACATGGAAGACCTGTTCTGACCCGTGATCAGGGAGTTGGCTGAGAAGCTGATGCCCAGCTTCAGTCTTTCTTCTCTACCTCATCTGCTCCCAACTTGTCAAAGTTATGAAACGCTGAATGTGCTAGCTAGGAGGAGCTTCACAGACCATCCAGTTCAGTCCATTCATTCAACAGGAAACAGGGGTACAGGGGTTTGCATGGCTTCCCTGAGACTACCTTGATAACTACTGACAATCAGAATTTGGACTCAAATTTCCTGACCCCCAGTATCGTTCTTCCCTCCAATCATGCTGCTCCCTGGCACTTCATTTTCTCCTTGTCTCTCTAGCAGCTCTGCTTTCCAGCGGCCATTTATAATGAAGGCCATCAGCCTTCTCAAATGCCCAGGGCCTCTTCTAGCACCCGGCCATTGCCCTCTCAGGACCTTGAACTCAAGCCACATCTTTGGCATAGTGAAAATGCTCCAAGTTAAAGGGAATGAAGAAAAGGGAAAACTTCAGATGCTTGGCCCATGTGCCAGGGTGCCCAAGACCAAAAGGAGGCATTTGGCTGGAGCCAAACTTCTTGTTGGGGATTGAATCATGTCCCCCACAAAAGATATGTTCAAGTGTTAATCCACACTCCTTGGGGTGTGAACCCATTTGTAAATAGGACCTTTGAAGATGTTATCATCAGTTAAGGTGTGGACTCATTTGTGAATACAATCTTCTAAGATCCTTTTTAGACGAGACCAAATTGAACCAGGGTGAGCCACCATCCATATGGCTAGAGGAAATCTGGATGCATTTAGCAGAAGTCAGAACTCAGAAGCAGCCAGGCATCAACAGAAGCAGGAGGAGAATGAAGTGCAAGAGAGAATGCCGTGTGACTGAGGATTGCTCAAAGCTATCACCAGAACGTTACCCACCCTGGGAAAAAGCCCAGCCTCACCGACATCTTGATTTTGGACGTGTGACCATCAAAACCGTGAGACAACCAGTGTTTGCTTTTGAAGCCAACCCTCGCCATGGTACTTGTCATAGGAGCCCTGGCAAACTAAGGCACTGCTCTTTGCAGCCTGGGTATGGTCAATGGAGCCCAAGAAGGACCACGAGTTGGTGGTCCATGCTTATGCTATGCCTGCTCCATTCTCTCTCCCAGAAGCAGGGACAGAGATGACCCTATGGAGGGATTGCCGGGGCTGGTCAAAACCATTAGCCTGGCCCCATTCCAGTTCACCACGTTACCAAAGAACTTCCAGGAACATCCAAGGCTCTGGGCACATTTTTCTTTGTCCAATGTCGGTTCTGCTGGAGGACTGAGTAATTCCCAGAGAGGAGATGGAAAAAACCAGGCACACTTTAGGATCCCATTCAGGAGTTGGGTGTCTCACTGGAAGCTCAACAGAGAGTGGCCCTTTGCCCGCTAGGGTCTCAAGAACCAGCGATGGCAGGATATTAGATTTATTTTGAATTGCCCCCAAGGAATTTGTCTGGACACTGGGCATGCCATTACATTTGGTCAGAGGACCAGATGTTCTATATATTAGCCACTTCTGCAACTTTTCTCTGAACAATGCCTAAGGCCTCACAAACTCCCAGGACTATGGGTGAACACTCCTGCAGAGGACCAGAGGGCAGCCATCAATGGAGAGTGCCAAGGCAGCCAGCTAATTCTGGGGACTCCACTGGCGGGGGTGGGGGGAGGCACAAATGGGACCCAAGATGAGCTCCCTGCTCTAAGAGCTCCTTGTCAGTGCACCCAGCTGTCCCAGAGAATAATAAGAATGATTTAATGAGCATTTCCATTTGCCAGGCACTGGGCAAAATATTTTACGTGCATTACCTTATGTAAAATAACCCTGTGAAGTAGGTACTCTATTCAGTCCCATTTTACAGAAAAAAGAAACTTAATGAACTTTGTCTAAATTCGTACATCTATTAAGAGGTAGAATCAGGATTTAACTCAGAGTCCAACTCCAGCAGCCTTGAAAGTAACCATTAAAAATGGACTCTCCAGAGACTGGCTTCAGCGAGTGGGTGGGTGAGGGAAGAGAAAAGAAAGCTCTTGACAGGCAATATGCAAAACATTTGACTATTTTTCCAAAAGTGGAAAGAAAGTGTGGTAGCGTTCTGAGAGAAGGCTCAGACCATCAAACTAAACACCAAGTTTGAATTCTACTCCATTGTCTTCAGGAGAGTGAAATTCAAGCCACAGAGAAGGAGGTGATTCCGACAGAATCAACTGAGATCGTTTTTCCACTGTTAAGTGATTAATCTTCAAAGGCCTGTGGTGTGTTCCATTAGAGAGCGAGAAAACACAGGGCTTTCCCTCTCTGCAGTGGCTCACTTGGGAGATTTCTCTGTCTTGCCTGAGGTCAAATCAAAAAAGTGAATGCATTACCCTGGGCAAGACCCAAGTCCAAGTGAACAAGCTATGGAGTTGGCTGTGGAAATTCCTGGACAGGCCTGGGAGCATTTATGATTCGTTCCCATTTACGACTCAACCACTTTCTGTACTCCAAAGATCAAACTGGAAATTGTTAAACACTTCACGTTCGACTGCGATAAGTTCCAGGCAGTGACCTTCACGCTTTCTCACTTCCCCTGGTGCAGACGTGGAGGCGGGCCTTGCAGTTTGCCTACTGAGCTGACCCGGGCCCAGCCCAAACCACCAAGAAGCTGGAGCCTCCTGGGCAGGTGGTGGGGAGTGACTCCCCCCAAGTAAGGTTTGGGAGAGAGGGTCTTAGGATCTGATCACGGGTTCTGAGGGTTAAGTTCCCAGGAGTGCTGTGGCCACACCCTTATGGCTGACACAGCATAACAGGAGAGGCTAGAACTGTGCAACTGGATGCTCCTCACTGAGGAGGGGCAGAAAGAACCAAGGCAGGCCCAATGTGGTGGTCTCAGGGCCATATCTAAGGGTCACCACCGTGTTGAACTATTGTTGACTGGGGAACAAAGCAAAAAATGTGGAAGTCCCAATGGTGAGTAGCACAGGGACAAGGCATCTGGGAAATGATGGGACTCTAAAATCCGATGGGGGCAGATGAAGGGGAAGAATCAGGAAGGAATCATGAAGCAGGAGTCAGGATCAGAGGCATCAGTAGGGTCCACCATTAGGGTGAGGCAAGGAGTGCTGAGCTCTGGCAAGAAGAAGACAGGGCCACTGACCCAGATGGCAAGCAAAGGGGAGCCCTGACTTGTCACCAGAAAGGGAACCTGAAGGAAAAAACAGAATCGCCAGAATGCCCTGCCAGGAGATGGTGGTACATGGGTAGAAGGGATGATCTGATAAGCCACAAGAGTAACTGATAAGCAGGACTTCATTTGGGTTGTGCAAGTGCAGGCACGTCACCAGCTGCCCTCCTCTACCCTCTGCTATGCAGCACTCAGCCCCACCGCTAAATCATATGTTGGAAAAATATTTAAACAAGATGGATTTGAAGGGGACTAAAAACACATTACCAGAGCAGGGTAAAGAGGAGGAAAGGACATTTCAGTGAGTCCACCATGCATGGACCCCCACCCCCAAACTCCCCAACTTCTCTCCTCTCCACCAGCTCATAGTCATGGTCAAGTTTCTCTCCTCTTGAAAAGAACAGCTTCATTGACCCTACATCCTCTCCTGGTGCTATCCCACCTCTCTTTGTCCCTTCTCACCCAACCTACT
This sequence comes from Bradypus variegatus, assembly GCA_004027775.1. Lineage (NCBI taxonomy): Eukaryota > Metazoa > Chordata > Mammalia > Pilosa > Bradypodidae > Bradypus > Bradypus variegatus. The sequence goes on from PVKY010007540.1 coordinate 13,905, forward strand.
TGAGGGTAGTCTACTTGCTCCCTTCCCTCTCTCACCTCCCCTTTATTCCTGATCCCTCATCACCAAAGAAAGGACTCATTAAGGTCATCACTGATTCCTAATTGCAGCATCAGAAGCAATGGTGTCGGCATCTCTCTTAGTGAATCTCAGGGTAACAGTTGGTGTTCTGTCCTTGCCACTCTACCTTTTGGTCCCCCATAGTTTCCTTTCTGCCTCCCTGATTATTATCTCTTGAGCTCTTTATGGTATCCTTTTCTTGTAGGGTTTATTAACCCCATTTTACCCATGAGGAAACTGAGATGGAAGTTGAGAGACCTGGACGTGCTCACAGCTATATGTCCTGACGTTTCATACTCACCTAATTTTTATGGCACTCTACTCCAAGGGGCTGACCCCCTATAGATCACCCAAAGCAAGAAACATGCACAACTAGTTATTTGTCAAGGACATCAACCTCTTTTAACTCTGCTCTTCAAAATTCTATTTTGTATTTTTCCCACATAAAGTCCCTTTTAGATAGGCAATTCTCTTTCCATCCATCAAACTTTCCCCATCTTCCTACATTTTGTAAAATTTCAGTCTCTTCTTGGAAACATTTCCAGAAAAAGAAAAGGCAGCTACAGTGCAGTGCCTCTCTAAGCATATCGCTGCGTCCTGTCCTCACCTCCAGCCAGGAGACACAGCAAGGGAGTGATGTTACAAAGGTAATTTCCTATACAGGCAACCAACTTTCATCAATAGTAACAAATGTACTATACCAATGCTGTGAGTCAATAATGGAGGGGGGTTGGATAAGGGTATGGAAGGATTTGAGTTTTCTTTTTTGTTTTTCTTTCTTTTCTGGTGTAATGAAAATGTTCTAAAAACTGAAAAAAAATTAATTGTAGTGATGGATGCACAGCTGTGTGATGGTACCGTGGA
>PVKY010007541.1:0-14824 GCA_004027775.1 Bradypus variegatus
GGCACCGGGGACAGCATTTAGGGAAGAAGCCGAAGAGGAGATGGTGGGGAAACATCCAACCTTCATTGACTCCTAATGTCCCAGAAACAGACCAAAACCCATTTTCTAGTTTAAGAAAATGGGACTCGAAGAAGTGAAATAACTTTCCCAAAGTTACTTAGCCTTCCAGAAGCATCCCTGTTGCAGCATGTATCAAAGCTGCTTTCTTTTTTATTTTTTGGCTTATGATTTCATTGATATGAAATACCTAGAATAAGCAAATTCATAGAGATGGAAAGAGGATTAGAAATTGTTCCAGTTTGCTAATGCTGCCATTATGCAAAATACCAGAAATGGATTGGATTTTATAAAGGAAAATTATTTGGTTACAAAGTTATTGTCCTAATGCCATAAAAGTGTCCAAACAAAGGCATCAACAATAGGGTATCTTCACTGAAGAACACTGATGGTGTCCAGAAAACCTCTGACAGCTGGGAAGGCATGGCTGGCGTCTGCTCTGGGGTTCGCGTTTCAACATGGCTTTCTCCCAGGACGTTTCTCTCTAGGAATCTGGGGGTGTTGTCTTAGTTTCTCCCAGGCAAACTCAGGAGTACCAAAAGTCTCCTTTCCAAGGTCATCTCCAAAATGTGTCTCTGGGCTGCAGCACTGATAGGGCTCCAGCACTTATAGTGCTCCAATAAACTAATCAAGATTCATGCTGAATGGGTGGGTCACACCTCCATGGAAATGATCTAATCAAAGGTATTACCCACAGTTGGGTGGGTCACATCTCCATGGAAACAGCCTACTCCAAAGATTCCAACCTAATCAATACTAATAACGTCTGCCCCCACAAGATGGCATTAAAGAACATGGCATTTTGGGGGACATAATACATCCAAACTAGCACAGAGATTATCAGGGATGGGGGGAAGGGGATTTTGATTAATGGATACAGAGTTTCTATTTGGGGTGATGAAAAAAAATTGGTAATGGGTGGTGATGATGGTTAAACACATCGTGAATCTAATTGATAACACTGAATTGTATACCTATAAGTGGTTACAATGGGAAATTTTGTATTGTATACATGTTGCTACAATAAAATAAAAAAAAATTTTTTTTTTTTAAGTGTTTAGTGCCGAGGTCTACCCTCCCGTGTTTCAGGTTTCACACTGCCTGATTGGCTCTTGTGTGAGGAAGCCTAGAAACCTTTTATCTGGGAAAGAGCCCTGGCTTCCACTCCTGCTCTTTCTCCCAACTCACTCACACTGCGTCCTGAAGTGCTGTACGCATTCTGTTTTCAACATTGATTTGGGGTCCAGCTTCTTACCCTGCCTCCTTATTTCTTCCCACTAAATATTTCAAGCATTTTTAAGTGCACAACTCAGTGGCATTAATTCCATTTATAATGTTATGCAACCATGACCACTCCCTATTTCCAAAATTTTTCATCACCCCAAACAGAAACTTTGTACCTATTAAGGAGTAACTCCCCATTCCCCTCTCCCACTGTCCCTGGTGACTTCCGATCCACTTTCTGGCTCTATGAATTTGCTTTTTCTAGATATTTCATATAAGTGGTACCATATAATTCTTGTCCTTTTGTATCTGGCTTATTTCATTCAATATGACATCTTCAAGTTTCGTTCATGTTGTTGCCTGCATCAGGACTTCATTCCTTTTTATGGCTGAATAATATTCCATCGTGTGTGTAGACCACAATTTGTTTATCCATTTGTCCGTTGACATACACTTGGGTTGCTTCCACCCTTGGACTATTGTGAATAATGCCACTTTGAATATTGGTGTACAAGTATCTACTCAGGCCCCTGCTTTCAATTCTTTGGGGTGTATACCTAGAAGTAGAATTTCTGGATCATAAGGTAATTCCATATTTAACTTTCTGAGGAACCTCCAAACTGTTTTCCACAGTGGCTACACCATTTTACATTCCCACCAGCAATGCACGCAAGTTCCAATTTCTCTGCATGCTCGCCAACACTGTCATTTTCTATCGTTTTAATAACAGCCGTCCTAATGGGCGTGAAGTGGTTTTGCACTGCAGTTCTGATTTGCATTCCCCTCATCGCTAATGGTGTTGAACATCTTTTTATGGACTTCCACGAGGTCTTTATCTTCCTCAGGTAAAGAATGCCAGCCTCATGAGGTAGCAAGGATTAGATGGGATAATATATGTAAAGAGCTTAGCAGAGTTTCTGACACATAGTAAACGCTGCACAAATATTCATTGTTATAATTCAACATTTCGCCTTCTCTCAGGCTTAGGGTGATGTATTGCTACTGGTGGGTGTAAGGGTGAAACATCTAGGACCCCTGGCATTGCTGCTAAATCTTCCTTTAAAAAATTAATAGCATATGCATATGTAGTTCTTCATCTACATTCTTCATTTTTTATTTTTGTATAGTAAAACACCCACATTATTCTACAATTAAAATGTATATAAAAAATTAACAGTAAAGCATCTCTTCCACCCTGCCCACCAATAACCTCGGTCCCTTCCCTGCAAGTGACCAATGCTAGCAGTTTCTTGTGAACCCTTAGAGAGATTTCATACACTGACAATCATATACAGTAATGACGGCGCTCTATACATACGTTTCTGCATAATGCTTTTTCTCATTAACATCATACTTAGGAGGCCACTCCATACCAGTAGATGAGTGTTTTCCTTCTTGCTTATGGTTGCAGAGTATTCATATATTTTAGAGGATGCCTTTGAAGGGAGCCTGTCTGCTCTCCTGACATCTGCTGAGATAGTTTGCATTTGAAATAAAGAATCTGAGCAAGACCCAGGCTACAAGATCAAATAGAATTGGTTGCAGCTCCCACTTGGTGTATCTTGCCCACAAATCTACATTAATTTGAAGGCTTAACATAAAGAAGAGCTTTCCAACGATTAGAGCTCTTCAGAAGGTAGCTTTGTAAGCAGTGGGCTCCCCATCTCTAAGAGCGTTCAAGGGCAGATAAGACGTGCATTTGTGAGGGCAGCTGCAGAGGATAAAATTTCGAACTAGACAGCCTCCAAGGCCTCTTCCAACTCTACCATTTTGTGAGTCCTGATTCTTGACTCTGGTGAGGCTGACAGAATCCCAGCTTGGAAAATGGGGAATCAGGCAAGGAGATGAATTCAGATCCAGTCACCAGAAGAACCCAGAGTAGAAGCTCCACAGTGGGCTCCTAGCCCCTTGCTCTCCTTGTCCTGCAGCCCACCTCCCGCCTCTGGGGTAAGTGGACACACGCAGTCAAAGGAACTTGCTCAGTATGGCATTGGATTCTTTACTGAAGGGACTGTCCAGAGAACTTCTAGAGGTGGAAGGTGAGCCTGGGCAAGCAAAAATTGTGTATCAATAGCCACAGTATGAACACTTCCTGGAGTTCCATATTTGAACTATTTGCTCTGAGTGTGGACAGAATGAACAAGGGAGAGGGAGAGAGGGAGAGGGAGAAAGAAAGAAGAAGGGAGAGATAGGGGGAGGAAAGGAGAGAGAGACAGAGAGGGAGAAAGGGAAAAGGAGTGGGAGAGAAAGAGAGAGAGGGGGAAGAGAAAGAGAGAGAGAGTGGGAGGGAGGGAAGGAAGGAGAAGGAGGAGGAGACAGAGAAAGAGAAGAGGGAGAGAGGGAGAGGAGAGAGAAGGAGAGGGAAAAAAGAAAGGGAGAGAGAGGCAGGGAAAGAGAGGGAGAAGGAGACAGGGAGAAGAAAAGAGGGAGAGGAAGAAAGGGAGGGAGAAAGGAAGAGGTTGAGAGCAGAGGCCTGTGAACAAGCCGTGGGGTGTGTGTGATGTTCTGCATTTCATCCTTGTTCTCTTTATTGGGTATTATAATATTCTGTTATATCTGACAACTCTTTTCCAAATTAGTCTCTATTTTCAGATTGTTGTAGAGATGACAGATTTATAACCTACACGTGGCAGGCCGTTGTAAACAGTGACAAGCCAGAGAGAGGATTTTAGGCAAGCCTGGAAGTTTCCTTGGGCCTCGGATACAGTCTGTGAAGCGCACGCTGCACACAGAGCTGCCAGCTTCTCTGGAAAGCTGAGCCGGGCATGGGTGTTTTAGGGTCTTTCCAAAGCAGATGCTCAATAATTACTACTGCCGTTATGCCCTGGCTCCAAGAATGAATCCTAAGCAGACACCCAGAATTTGAGATTCAGCCACAAAATGCCCCAGTGGGGGATGGAAGACAGAAAGCAGAAACCATTCCATGACTGGCAGAACACGTGGTCTCTAAAGCTTCAGGAGCTGTAGCAGCGCCATAATGAGGGTTTTCACTCCTTTTTCTGTAACTGGAGTCAAGGTGGCCTGGCTGCCTACCACTGATCCACACTGGAGGTGGTGATTCTCCAGATTTCTTCCGTAAATGGACAGAAAGCACAGCCAGCAGGGCACGCTGAGGTTAACTACAGAATGGAGATTCCGACCCAGGTGTTCTCACTGCACCATTGTTTTCCTTTGCCTCACCCTTCAGAAAATACAATATTTGAAACAGGAAACCAGTTCTGGGAATGCCCCTGTGTCTGTGCAGCCGGAAACCTCTTGGGCCTGCAAGCACCACTGCTGTCATTTCTGATTTTTTATTTTCCCCGTCCTCTGTGCCCAACTCCAACTTGCGCTTTTCCTCCCGGGTTCCATGGGTGCTGAAAACTGAGTGCTTATTTCTCTGTAACCCGTTAACAGCAGAGCCCTGTGTTTTGCAAGGAAGGGAACACCCCGGGGACAGTCCTTATCCCCAGGAGGTTCTGCCTCCAGGCTGCGGGTTGGTAAAGGGTGGTGGCAGCGCTTGCTCAGTGCCCTGAGTTTGCAGGTGCAGGAAGTTTCCATGGCCCAGCCCCAACGCGCCACCCGGCTGCGTCGGGAGCGCACGGGGGGCTGGGGACGCCCGTGCTCCGAGGCAGACTTGCCCTCGGTGGACAGTGCTTTCGTCTCGCTGGCGGAGGACGAGGCACCCTTCCACTGGCCTCGGGAACCCACCGCATCTCCAAGGGTGGGTGTCCTCCTCGGAGGTTTTTTAAAAAGGAGAATCCAGGTCGGTGAAAAGAATCTCATGAATGCAAGATGCTGTGGGAGAGGCAGTGGGCAGTGTTGGTTTGGTTTATTCCTGAAGGTGGAAACTGTCTAGTGGAAGCTCAAGGAAATTTGAGACATGTAGGGGTGTGACACTTGGTGATGGGTGGCGAGCTGCGCCTTTGGAAAGTGCCAGAAGCTGGTATGGGAAGGAAAATATTCAAAACTCGAATGCTCGCTCTGAATCTCAAGTGGTGTGTTGTGCATTGGCTGTAATCTGCAGGTGTGATGGACATAAGCCTGGTTTTATATTTTGGTCGTATAAGTAAAAAAAGGTAATGAGGGAAAGATAGAAAATTCATCCCCTGCCACATCCATGATGCAAACGATGGTCTGCAAATTGACCAGATGAATTAAGATGTCTGAACAGTTTGTGTCTATCTGTGCGTATCTGGCTGTACTACAGGGTTACAGAGGACCCGTAATAGCTTCCCTGGGGGGACAGGAGAGTAGCAATAAGCTCCTTGTAGATTAAGCAGCTCCGTTGTTATAGCAACGAAAAGCCAGCACCTTCTGCTGAATGCTCAAATATGTGTGGCGTCGGTGGTCTGCCCAATTAGTATTTTTAATACTTTAAAAAAATGTGACATGGCTAAGCGTTTGAAATTTGAGATGCACTGGGATTGAAGCTCGTTCTTCTCTGAGCTGGGTGGAGATGGGTGTGTTTGCCAAGGGGAGTGTCCTCTCACTCATTCTGTGCAGCTGGGAGCTTTGCCTGCAGGGTGCTGTACCCTGTGGAACTGATCCCCTGGGCAGTTAGTTCTTCTAGTAACATCGGCCACTGTGGCGGTCCCAGGTCTCAGAAAGAAGGAGGGCTGCAAGGTTTCCTGTGTGAACGCTATGGGGTTGGGGCCTGGCAGCTCACAACGGACCCAGCAGCTCTGAAGTCTAATCCTTGCCCCTGGGGGCAATTTAGATTGTCCCCACTAACACCGCCTCCAGCTTCAGGGACTTTAGTGAGTTGCTAGAGAACCAGGCAAAAGGAGAGCAAAGAAATGCCAGTTGAATGGCCATTGTAACAGGTCCTTCTGGTTCTTTTTTCATTATCAGAATAGTTTGGGGGGGAATATATTAGCTTTTTTTATTCTTTCAAATACATTGGTTGTTGATTCTTGGCTCCTTTAGCTCCATAATACAAGTCTTGGGTGAGAATTCTGGCTCCTGGGTTGATAAATGAACATGGCTTTATCTCTGAAGTTATTTCAACGCATCAGTCAGAGTGATTTAGTCTTGATTATAGGAATTATCTGGTTGTTGTGGAGCCTGTTTATTTGTTGGATTCCTCAGTGTCCTCACAGGCACAGATGGAAATCTATTCTGCACTGTCCTCCCTGTGACAGCAGAGGACAACAGTTAACAAAATAAACAGAAATTCCTACCCTCAGGCAACTTGGCATTTTAGTGCGAGGAGGGGAGAGAGAAAAAATAAACTCTGTAAGTAAGTAAAAAAAAATGTATTATGTTGGATGGTCCTAAGTGCCATGGGGAAAATTAAAGGAAGGAAGATGGGTAGGGTGCTGGAAAGGAGGGTAAATGAATGAATGAGTGAATGAATGATGTAAGATACAGGTACAAATTGAAGTCTCTTCCTATCCCACGTCCATGTGCGCTGAGATTGCTGTGCATTGCCTTGCAAAGAAGAGAATTAACCATCAGTGTGGCTGGCTTTTCACATTACTTCTTGCTTTTGCAAATGCATTTTCTGCTATTACTTAGAACTGTATTTATAGGTGTCCCTTCTAATGGGATTCTGGGATCAATACTGAAGAGGATTTTACTGCAAGGGTTCTTTCTCCTTGAAGACTATTCTCATGCAAAATCAGAAAATTTTAACACTTCTTGGAAGACATTTCTCCTTAAGTTCCTTTCCCCCAAGCACTTATGTACATTAGGATGAGCTGCTTGAAAAAGCCTGTGAGTGTCACATCGTTTTCCCCAGGGAGCCCTATTTGTTTGGGAGGTTTCAGCTCTCAGCCCCAGGACTGGCAGCTCTTGGGGCTGGTAGGGTGAGCCCCCAGGAACCCTGGGAAGGGGGTGCTGCTACAGGAGGGTGTTCGCAAAACAGCTGTGCCTTACAGACTGAACATTCCTCGATTGCACACTTAGGTTGTACGTATAAAAGCAGCTGACGGTTAATCAGCTCTTTACGAAATACACCAGAGTCCTAATTAATCCAAATTTGAGTAGGTGGTGTGCTCAATAGAGGCTGCTAAATTATCAACTTCAAACTCAACTTGTATATATTTTTTTGTGCTTTCTCTTTTTCAATTTGGGAAGAAATTAAATATAGAGAAGTACAGAGAAGGATTTAACTTTCAACATCCATAGCTTAGCTGTAACATTCAAGTACCCACCAAGCCAGAATGACATTTCATCTTATCTGCTTCAGATTATTTTATTTATTTTATTCAGATTATTTCTCTTATGCAAGCTCCAGCTAGACAACCCAAATGGCCACAGTACACCATGCCCTTACCAAAAGTAGTCGCCAAATACCTAGGTCCCTACCTGAGATTCCATAAAAGATTCACTCACTAGGTTTTATTTTCCAAAAACTTAAATCCACCCGAGTGTTCCTATTTAAAAAAATAGATTATTTTAAAATAAAGTTGAGGTCCACTTTGTGAACCCCCTAAATCCCACCCCAGCACTACCTTTTCTCTGCCAAGGCAGCCACTATTTCAGATGTGGTGTATAATCCGTCTTATCAAAGCCTTTACGTTTTAAAAAAATGTTTGCAAACAATATATGTGTGTGTCTTAACAATATGCAAAGGGTTTATGTGGTTTTAAAAGTTTCACAAACAGGATTACACCTATCTTTCTGCAACCCTCCTTTTTCCCTTAATATTTTACTGATTTATCTATGCTCCTTCTGATGGATGTTTTCACTATTTCCAAAATTTGCCGGTTAAACACTGCTGCAATCAACATCCTGATAAATGCTCGTGTGCAAAAGTCTCTCGTGGTTCCCTCTCTAGAGGTGGAATTGCATTGTGAGGTACGTACATTTTCAGTTACATTAGGTGCTGCCAATTTGAGTCATTATTTATATTTCTACAACAGTGCAGGAGAACACTTGGTGTTTCCAGACTTTTTAAACATTTCACCAACCTAACGACTGAAATACTTTAATTTGCATTTTTCTGTTTCTGGTGACATTGGGCATTTGATCAAGTATTTTATTGGCCATTTTGGTTTCCTTGTCAGTGAATTGCCTATTCTCATCCTTTGTTCATTTTTCTATTGGGCCATCTGTCTTTTCCTTGATGATTCCTGAAGTTCTTTATAAATTCTGGCTATCAATCCAGCATATTTACAAATGCTGTGACTGTCTTCACAGTCTTTAGCTTCCAAACCAACCACTACTTTTATAATTTTTGCTGGTATTTTTGAAAGAAATTCTTCCTTATTTAAGAGCATAAATTCCAGCTATATTAATAAATTATTGTTTTAATTTGATTTTACATATGGTATGATCTGGGATTCTAATTTTATCTTTCTGGGTAGAGTAATAATTATTCACTGTGGTTCAGTTGAACAGCCCATCTTTTCCTCTCTGCTACCTCTATAATACACTTTCATTGGTTTTAAGTGTACATTTTGGGTGCTAAGAGCCCCTTAGCCATCAGTCAACAGATCATTCGACTGAAAATTATTTTCAAAATAGCACTCTGCCAGCTTGTCTATTTTTAAAATTGTAGTTTCAACAATACTATATGGCTGGAATTAATTCACATTTTTTTTCCTTAGGGTGCACTTAGGCACTGAATCTTTGTCGAAAGGTTGGCCTTTCAGCTGGTCAGATCACACGCCAATTGCTGCGTTTAGTTCTGCATCGTACACTTGAAAAGAAATGGGAGCACGCAGGAGCATGTTCAGAAATATTGGAGATGCGCCCCATTCCCACTAGAATGGAAACACCTTCAGGGAAGGGAACTTGATTTTGTTCAGAGACGCGCCCAGTGCTCAGAGAGCCTGTCTATGCTGGGTGCTTAACAAGCACTCCGGGAAGAAATTATCTTAGAACATGCCCTCCACGAATAGTGAGGGAATCAGGGCCATTTAGCACGAGGAAGAGAATAAACAACAGTAAAAATAGGTGAACAGATTAATTTCGCAAATAGTTGGCCATGTCCTGGAAAGGTGTTTGACTCATTCTGACTGTTCTCAAGAGGTCGCAGGATGATTGGGTAGAATCTCTGAGGATCCACGTTTGGTTCCACTTCTCTTTCCTGATTCAAGACTTTCCTGAGATGAAATGACTTTCTTAAGTTGAAAAGGATGTTCTGCTATTGAAGAGTTTCAAGTGGAGGCTGCAAAATCACAGAGGAAAATGGAGAAGTGCATTCTCCTTTAAACGGAGGTTCTCGAATTCTGTGGCAATTAACTATTTTTCTGTCCTTTAGATAATTTTTAGGATCCTTGTGCTATGATTTTGGTTGCTTGACTCAGCCAAAGAGCAAAACCTTAGAGAAGGAAACTGATCACTTTCTAGTCTGATTTATTAGCTCTCATTGTAAAAGCCAGGGCCCAGTTATCAGAAGACAAAGCTTTAATAAGGGTTTCCTTAATAAAAAGCTTGAGAGTTTGCACAAATGTTTATTTAGGATTATACTTTTGGCCTAACACTTGGATTCAAGTAATCCATTTGGGGATCCTTATAACTAGTGAGTTTCTTGGAATTTATATTTTTAAGTTCCATTGCTTAAAGTTATTTTGCATTATAGTTTTAAGCGACTGGCGGATTTAGAATTATTTAAATGTGCATTAGCACCATGAAAAATCTCAAGGAAAAGAGGAAATGTTAAAATCTTTGAAGGCAAGAGTTTAGACAAGTTAAATCTGAATGACTCACCCGCAGACACCAAGCTTGTCACAAGTTTTATAAATATCTGCTCACTTTTGTAAATTTTATTTCTGATATTAGGAGTTCCCCCTTTCCTCCACCTGCAACCTCTTTAAAAATAACTATCAATATTTTTTTACACACTCTCCACTGAAGCAATATTTCCAGTGTTCATGTGTGAGACTGTTCACATTTACAAACATCAAAGGGCTTTCCCACACTGACCTTGCAAAGACAGAGCCTGAGCTTCTGGGTTCTTTCTATATGCCCATTGTGTGAGATTAGGAATGTTTAATGGGAATCATTGGCTGTAATGTGATGGATAACCCCTAATGCCTTTGGATATTTTCTTGGTTGCAATACCATGGCTATAATCAAACATTCTCCATCGGAACTTTCCTTTTGAAACTCCAACCCTAGTTCTGCATAAAATAGATTGCTCTCTCCCTGACAGATTTCATCTTATCCAGTTAAATAAATCTACCCCCACCCCCCACCAAGAAAGCCATATTTGCTGTCATCTGAAAATGGGAGTCATACTGGTAACTACTTGTAGGGCTGTGGGGACAATTAAATGAGTTAATATATGTCAAGCAGTAGGGCAGTCCGTGCTTGCCTGGCTTAGGAGTCCCGTAGAAGCCCTAGGTAGTCGTTGGCTGCCAACCCCTGTTCTCCAGCCTTTACCTCCAAGGTGGATTCACCTGGATTGGGAATTGCTTTGTGTTTAAGGTCTGACTTTGTCTCCTGCTGCATGCTCTCTCATTCAGGTCTTGAACTGACTTGGGGTCAGGCTCTCTTCTCACTGGTTTCAACCCTCCTTTTGAATTCCTTGGGAGCCCATGTTCTTGATTGATGGAGGGAATCTACAAGAGACATTTCTAAAATATTGGGGAGACTTCCTTCAAAAAGAGTTGCTTTTAGGACTGTAGAGCTGTAACTACTCTTTCTGTCATGTTATTTATAACAAAAATGATGAAAATTGAAAGCAACCTAAATGTGCATTAATACAGGATTGGCATATTCAATAACAAAATGCTATGCATTCAATATGTTTATTGATAAGAAAAATTCCACATCTGTTAAATGCAAAAGGCAGGCTATGAGATAATAAATATGAATGTGATATTTTAATTAAAAATGAGTATGTATATGTGCATACAAATTCTAGAAGACCATCAATGATGGTGTTACAAGTGATTCTTACCGAGTGGTGAGACTGGAGACTTTTTTTTTTTACTTTACTTTTTAAACTTTTCAGTATTTTTTGTTTCTTTTACAATGAGAAATCATGCTTTTTGCATAATCTGAAAAACAAAGGTATTTCTCTTTATGAAAAAATTAATAAATAGGAGGTAACAAAAGGGATTGGAGTTTAATTTACAGTTCAGCTAAAGTGAGGGTTTACTATTTTCAGAATTTTTCTTAACAGAAACAATTGTGACAGCCACTTCCTGTCCTGTGGGTGGATGTTCATGTACTTCAATTGCCCATGTACCTCCCGCTCTGAGTTCCCCAAAGCAGAGGAACGTGCTTTTATATCTAAATCAATTCATCTGATATTTGGGTTCTTATGTGCACAGCCTCACTGATGATAGACGATGAGTACAGGTAGCTGATAGCCTAGCTAAAAAAGGTGAAAATAACTTGGATACAGATCAGAAAGTAGTGATTACTATGATTTCTAGTGGAGAAGACAGATGTAATTGTGTGAAAGTTCAGAGGAAGGAAATATTACTTCCACCTGGGGAGTGAGGAGGAGGTGGCTCGATTGAGAAGTATCCATGGAGAAGGGGCTGGTTGAACAATGCAGTAAAAGATGGAGTATATTAGCTATCCATCGCTGTGTAACAAATTCTCCCCAAATTTAGTGGCTTAAAATAACACACATGTATTAATGAACAGTTTTCTGTAGGTCAGGAGTGTAAGCATGACTCAACTGGGTCTCTTACAGGACCAAAAAGTGCAAAAGTGACATCCATCACCCTTGTCATATTGTGTTGGTTAGAAGCAAGTGGCTGGGTTCAGCCCCCACACAAGGGGTCAACACGAGGAGGTGGGGACCCTCGAGTGCCCTGTCAAAGCTGCTTCCCCAGTCCCTGGGTTGTATATTCAGATACTGGTTGGAGGTGGATATCCAAGAATAATTTGATCAAAGGCAAGGGACAGTGAGTAAAATGGTGATGTTTGCCTTCAGAAATACAACCCTCCTGATATTTTTTTCAAAGCAAAGCACAGCCTTTTTAAGGATTTTGCTTTCCTTTCCTCAAAAGATAATAGATATCCTTTATTTCTTTGGCTCTCTGTTTTTCCGATGTCAAGGTCATTACATGAAGGAAGGGAAGAAAGTCTAAACTTTCTTGTTTCTGGATAACATTTAAAGTCAGAGGATCACAGATTCCACTTTTTTTTTAAATTCAGTTTTATTGAGATGTATTCACATACCCTATAGTCATCCACAGTGTACAATCAGCTGTTCACAGTGTCATCACAGAGTTGTGCATTCATCATCACAATCAATTTTTGAACATTTTCATTACTCCCAAAATAAATACATCGATAAATAAAAATACCAGTAGAGAAGAATACCCAAAACATATCATCCCCCATCCCCACTATGATTCATTTAATTTTGGTTCCCATTTTTCTACTCAACAGATTCCACTTTACTAAAATTCTACTGGGGGACTTTCTTCCATTTCTAGGATAGGACACTTTTTGAGTTCTTAGCTGTTGGTGCACTCCTTCGCCATCCGCTAGGGGTCAGATCAGGGACCCTAAGTTCCTAAGGAGCCTCTGAAGATGCTGTTTAAAAAAGATGGAAATGGAATCTTCCAGTCAGCAGTGTAAGGCTGGGAGAAAATCCCCACTGCATTTTGGTATTAGTTATTTTAAAGGAGTAAATAGTAGTTTCCTCTGTCAGAAAGCTCATTTGTTTTTAATTTAACAATTTCCAAAGAGGAAGATGAGAATTCTCTTCGAAACCTCTGGAGTGTAAAGCTTCTCTCTAATTTATAAATTTTTCACCGTCTGCATGATGCTGATTCTAAATAAGATTGTAAAGCATGAGTCATTGCACGATGTGGCTGGCTGCACACGCCTAGGAATCTAAGGGAGATAATTAGGCAATTTTTTGAGAAAAAAAAGAAAACTCTGGTTACATACCAATTACAGCAGACCACAGCAGGGTCCACGGTTCGTGGCCCCAAAATGATTTCTTAGGTAATGAAAAGTTGACTGCCTTGTACATCTATTTTTTCCTAAATAATTTTACAAGTATAGTCCCCTTCTTTGTGGAAACATGGGTAATCATTAAGCAACAACTGACAAGAAATGACAAGAAATTTGCATTTTAGTCAGGAGTTGATAGAAATTCAAAATCCACAATCTTTTTGTAGTTAGTGCCCAAGAATCTCAGACCTTTATGTGTATTTATCCTTTCGTTTTTGTTAAGAAAACAAAAAATCAGTCCTTCCAAAGTGGGATAGCTCTGCATTTCTCCTTCTCCCTCTCTCCACCCCCACGTTCCTCTCCTCTCTTTTACACCCTCTCCTTTCCGCCCTCCCCTCATCAACACGGCTCTGAAAATTCACATCTTGAAGGATTTGTCTACTTTGTTAGTTCTGCCAGGAGATATTTTTCATTTCCTCTTGCCACTATAACTCTTGTCAGCTGGTCCGTGGTTCATGAACTTTATAATTGAAAGAAAAAGGCTTCTCCCAGTCCCTCTGAACTTCCCAGCATAAATTACCCATGCTGTCTCTCTTGATGCTTTCAGGAGAGAACCCACTTTCCTAAGCAGTTGATGATTGCAGAAGTTGTTGTAAGCATTGTGTGAAGGAGAGGAGAAGAGCATTCCAGAAACAGGGCTGCTGATAAGACAGGAGAAGCTATTGATCATGTTGTAGAGTTTTTCAGATTTACAGGTGGAGTTTTTGCAGCCAGGAAAAAAAGAATTGGTTGTCTTCACCTTCCCCTGTACATGCAACCTTAACATTTTATGGCTCCCTGTTGAGTTTGGATAAATTTTACTATCGAAGTCAAAAGGAACAGCAAGACAAGGGCAGGGATCTTACAGAATCTGATCTGTTAATGCCATCGAAATGGCAAGGGGAGCAGAAATGTAAGTTTAATTTGAAAATGACCTGGGAATAGAATGCAAGCAATACATAATTACAGTGTGCTCCTCTTATATGAGAAGATTTCACGTGACTCTATTTTATTTCCAATTCATGTGTGCATGTTCCATCTTATTTCGTTGTTAACTGGAAAATCAACCATTCTGCATTTGTTGGTGTGTCTGGCTGTTTTAGGGAGTTTTACCATGCTGTTATCATTGAAAACCTACCAAACATATTTTTAATGAAACATTCATTATTTATTTAACTGGATTAAATCCACTTATTTAACTGGATTAAATCTGTACCCATAAATCATACATTGTGCTGCCTTTTTCCTACAAAGCTTTTCAGGGCTATCTCTGTTACTATTCCCTTTAAAGATAGAGTAATCTCATGAAAAAGTACGTGAATTCATTTATCAATTTCCTTGTAGACTTCAGGTTGTTTCAGATGTTCTTTTTTTTGTTTTGTTTTTTAAATTTTGCTTTTGCAAATAATTGCAATAAACATATTTCCCTGTGCATGTACACAAGAATTTCTCTGCAGCACTTGCCTAAAAATGCCCCAGTTTCTCTGGGGAAGAAAGAATGGGTATTTTAAGCTCTGCTTATACTGCCAAATTGTTCTCCAGTGTGGATAACGTAAGAGACTTTTCCAAGTTCTGTCAAGTTTAGTGGAAATTTAATCTAACATCTGCTCCCCATGAATATGAATCACAACTCAAAAACTGGATCGAAAGCCAAGTGTAGTGCAAGGGTGTAGACACAGAGTTTTCGAGTTTTTAAACGGAGACT
>PVKY010007542.1:0-14820 GCA_004027775.1 Bradypus variegatus
AACACACACACACACACCCCAACAACACACATACACACACCCACCACACACACCCCAACACACACACACCTCCAACACACACACCCCAACACACATACCCCAACACACACACACGCCCCAACACACACACGCCCCAACACACATCCACACACCCCAAAACATATCCACATACACCTCCACCCCACCTCCCAGTACCCACACCTCCACCCTCCCAACATCCACCAACACACATGCACACATACAAATGGACAAATCCTCATTGGTGGGAGTTTGCTTCTCAGTTGTTAGTTGCCCAAATGAGCTGAGCTCTGATTTTCCCCTCTTGGTACTCTGCTAAAGAAAGGGCTAGAAGGGGGACTTCTCCAAGGCTTGGCAATAGCATGGAATCCATGTAGACAGACATTTATGAGATGCTCGGTGGACAAGCTGAGAGCTGGGGTGTGGGGGTGCTTCCATATCTCCCCCTCTATAAGGATCTGGCCACCGCCTCCCATGCAGGCCCCTCAGCAGGCACTGGCCGTGCCCGTGGCCCCCACCCCACGTTCCCAAGGAGCCCCGGCTGAGCCCCTCACCTTGAAGGAGAGCTTGGTTTTGCTCTCAGGCTGCCTCCAGATGATCCCAGTGACCACAGCACAGAGGAGGACGCAGCCCGTGAGCATGAAGATGGCCCAC
This sequence comes from Bradypus variegatus, assembly GCA_004027775.1. Classification (NCBI taxonomy): domain Eukaryota; kingdom Metazoa; phylum Chordata; class Mammalia; order Pilosa; family Bradypodidae; genus Bradypus; species Bradypus variegatus. Next base: position 673 of record PVKY010007542.1, read on the forward strand.
AGCCCCCCGGCTGCCAGCACCTCACTTGCCAGCACGGCCACAGTGCAGAAGGTGATGATGAGGACGGCTGGGAGGGAGAGAGGGGAAGAAAAGGTGCAGCTCAATCACGCCACATCTCCTAGATACCCACACTCCTCCCCAAAGCCTGTCGAGAGGGAGGCTCCGTTTCTGCAGGCATCGAGTACAGTTAGGACAGAACCACTGACTGTCGCCAGCGAGCAGCTGGGCAGGTGACCCCCGCCCCCACCCTCATTTGCAGGAAACCATGCAAGGCCAAGAAGCAAGATTCCAAACACCTTCAGAGAAGAGCAGGAGCTTACCTATGAGGCAGGTCGAGATGTTCACAATTTGCCCTGAAAATTTGGAAGGTTCTGTGTTTTTTGGCGACAGCATGGTTTTCAAAGAAAATCTCTCTGCATCTGGTAAAATGTCTGTCTGAGAGTCAGTGTTGTTCACCAGGTCACTCTGGTCCACCTGATCGAGCTCATCCGTGGTTCTGGCCATCTGGTACACCAGGTTAGGCTGCTCTGGCTGATACCTACAAAGACATGGATTACATGACCCCCATAACCTGCTCCGATTAGGCAAAAGGACACGCGCCGACTTACGTTCTCAGGAGGCCTTCACAGGAGGTTGCCGGGGACATGAGGCACAAAACGGAAAGAGGACAGAAAGGTGTCTTCGCAGGCAAAGAGAGATGGAGAGCCTGGGTTCTCACCTCCTGCTCCTGCCTCAGGCCCACACACCCTGTTCTAGTGTCTGTTCTGGGGAAACATGACCTCCCCCTTTAACCAGCCTGAAGAAATGCCCTCAGACTGATTCTATTCCTCTGTGAAGCAGCACTGGCCTCCAATGCCTGAGAGAGTAGACCACTTCTGAGAGCACTAGGGCTATGCAGAGCTAAAAAGAAGGACAGAAATGGAGAGCAATGACATTAGCATCCGATTTGGTGCAGAGAGCTAGAGGAATGTGTCTGCAGACTGACAGATTTAAGAAATTCTATTTGCAAGACTTAATTGGATCAATTTATTTTAAAACCCCAAGTTGCCTGGGAGTAAATAACTTCAGACAGCTGGGTGAAGGATGTAGCCCGTGGCAGTGACCTGCAAGGTAAGCATTTGCTTTAAAAGCTGCTCCTTATCGTCCCACCCAAAATAAAAAGAACTCAAATCTTTTCCACCAGCTTTGAAAAACACAATTTTTTCTAAGTTATTTTACATGGAATCACTTCTAAGGGTGAGCACAGCGATATTTAAGCATCATTGCACTGATTCACTTGTGCAACACCAACTGGTCAATTAGGAAAGTGAAGGCACTTCAGAGAAGATTCTAGATTTGAGGCCCTGGGAAAGAATAAGGGGTCTGCAAACTGGCAAACTAGTTTTGGCTGATTTTACACAGCCACACCTGAGGCTCAGCCCAGGTTGACCTGGTTTAGCTGCTGACCACGAAACGTGGACTTGATGGCCTGGCAATTATAGGCCCCTGAAAAGAAACAAGGCCGCAGCACCCACTGCTCTCTGAGAGCAGGTCTCATGCTGTGCTGCCTGGGGCTGTCCCCGGGGGTACGTAACCCGAGCCCCGTGCTCCAGGGGACGAGGGGAAGCTGAGGCCCGGGGATGTGTCTTGGGAGGGGGCCCAGGGCAGGTGAGAATACCAGGGCCCTGAACCCAAGTGTCACAGGCCTGCCTGGCCCACTCAGGAGTAAAACAGCCAGGGCCCAGCAGGTGGGCCATGCAGTGCAACCCGCTCCGCCAAGCACAGAGCGCTGAAGCTACAGGGGTGTCACGCTGGGCCAAGTTCCACAGGCCCCAGATCTTCCCAGTTCCCACCAGAGCTCGTCAGTCCCCAGGGCACTCCATCCGGAGAGCCTGGGCCAAGCTGTGACGGTTACCTGAGCACAGGATCCAGGCCCAAAAGATGGGCTGAGAGCCAGTGTCTCTGAGCCCAGCTCGCGTGGTCGAGGGAGGTGGGCCCACCTTGACTCTTTTCTAGGACATTCTAGGTAAACGGGCTTCAGCCACCGGATCCCACTGTTTCCTTGGCAGCCCCTAACGGAGCAACCACTGACCTTAAAGTTACACCGTCAATTTGAACTGTTAAGGTGCTAATTTCCGTGGAGGGGAGGGGCTGGGTGCATCCGCATTTCCGTCCCATGGCCCAGGAAATCTGCACATACCGTAAGACCAGCACGCAGGCAGCCACCAAGGAGTAAGCCAGGAGAGTCCCGATGGACATGAGGTCCACTAGGTCCTTCAGGTCGAAGAGGAAGGCCATCACAGCTGGGGAGGAGACAGACATCAGGATCCACAGACACCCCTCCGCAAGCTGACAGCCAGAAGTACCATCTGTCACAACCCCTCACTGTACTGTGATGAGACATCATCACTCAAAGGACGAAGCTTAGGATCAAATCACACACACAGGCCTCAGCAGATGTTAACAACTAACATTTGTCTAAAAATCACTTTTATCAACCTGCCCTTTTTGATGCTCATAGAAACTTGATGTGTCATCCCTACAATACAGATGGAGAAACTGAAGTTCAGAAAGATTAGGAAACTTTAGCCACACAGCTTGTAAGTGGAGAGCTAAGATCTGAACTAGGTTCTTGTAACTCCGAGTCCAGCGTGTCTTCCTTTGCACCATGCTGCCTTATAGACAGACATGTACATCCATCCATCCATCATCATCTATCCATTCATCATCATCCATCCTTCATTCATTATTTATCTAGCATCCAACCATCCTTTCATCATCTATCCATCCATCCTTGATCCATCCTTCACTGATCATCCATCCATCCATCCATTATCCATCATCCATCCAACCATTTATCATCCATTATCCATTCTTACATCCTTCCATACATCCGTCCATCCTTGATCCATCCTTCATCCATCATCCATCCAACCATCCATTCATTATCCATCCAACCATCCATCCATCCATCCTTTATTCATCATCTGCCCAACCATCCATTTGTTATCCATCAACCATCCATCATCCATCCTTGATCTACCCTTCTTCAATCATCCATCCAACCTTAATCCATCCTTCATCCATCATTTATCCATCATCCATCTAACTATCCATTCATCATCTATCCATCATCCATTATCCATCCATCCATCCTTAATCCATCATTTATCCATCATCCATCCATTATCCATCATCTATCCAACCATCCATTGACCATCCATTATCCAGCCATACATCCTTCCATACATCCATCCATCCTTGATCCACCCTTCATCCATCATTTATCCATTATCCATCTATCCATCCATCCATCCATCTTAGGTCCATCTGACAGTGACTGAATGTCAGTCATTGGGTGCTAGGTTTACACCAGCGAAAGGCAGAGACATGCATCAGTAGGAGACAATGGCAATGCAGCAGAAGAGGGCAAGTCGGATGCTCTGGAGGACTTGCAGGGACTCTTACCTCAGACAGGATAAACACAAAAGCATTACTTTCCCACAAATATCTCTCAAGCCCCTCTGGCTCACTACAACTACAGCAAGTTTAAATTGAGGATAAATAATAGGATTAAAAAGCAATGAGGGCCTTCTGGATAATGAGAACAATATCCAACTGTGCATGCCAAAAGTGCCTATGCCCCTCCTTACCAAGAAGCCTAAACCATATTTCCTCCACGGGAGGTGATTTTAGAAAACCGACTACTGATTTCCACTGCTGCCAAGTGAAAAGAAAGACTAAGTCCTTGGCTTGGTGAGTGTGTCACAGACTTTATAATCACTTTAAAGCTTCTAGTCTGGTTTCCCATTATCAGCCCAGGTAGGAAGAAGGCCAGGCTTCAATATGATCAGATTACAGGTAAACACTGAAAAAATTTACTACTTCTGATTCCTTAATCGCTTAAATATACTGGTCATACCCTGACATACAAAATGGCCCCTCAACTGGCCAGTGCTATAATTCAAGAGCATTCTACACATTAAATTGGTTAAATATGCAAAAAGCCTGTTTTTGTTAATTGCAAAATACTAATCTTTGAAACTAGGCACACCAAGATAAACACACCTATGCTAATAAAACTTGGTGAAGAATTCATTCATTTAAGACAGTTAATGGACCTTCAGTGAGACTCCAGGTACAAAATATGCCTGGTATTATGTTTCCCAATTGACTAAGAGGCGGGAAAGGGCCTGGCTGCTTGGCGGGCAAAAAAAAAAAAAAAAAAAAAAGCCAACCAGTGATGTCATCAACCTGGTGACAACCACTGAAAAGGCATCCCCTGGAAAAGACATCCCTTGCAAAAACCTCCCAGAGATTCAGTGAATAAAGGGACAAATCCCACTTGCTTAGAACTCTGGAGGGCGGCAGAGACTGGAGAAGGACTCCACAAATGCTGAATGGAAGAAAAAGTAAAATATCAGGTAGGAAATTTCTGTCCCTGACACGCCGGACCACTTCCCTCCCCCTCCCTTGGGCGTGCGCAGCTTGGGAGCCGCTCAGAGGCAGCAGCCCGGGGCTCTCTCTCCAGGAGGAACTCGCAGCAGCAAGTTAGAGCCCCAGACGTTTCCAGGCACAGGGACCCAGTCCAGAGACCCAGGGCGCAACACCAGTGCTGCGGAGTGCTGCATAGAAAGGGGCCTCCAGGGGAGAAAACATACATATATATATATGTGTGTGTGTGTGTATATATATATATATATAGAGAGAGAGAGAGAGAGAAGGGCCACAGTAGAATAGCTGCTGGCAAGTGTTAGGCTCACTCAATCCAGTTTCAGTCGGCTGGACCAGGACCACCTAAATGCAAAACGGGTTTTCCTGGAGTGACCCACCTCCCTGGAGTGATCCCACCGGGCTCCCTGGGGTGGGGTACGCTAATGAGGAAGAAACCGGAGGCAGAAAAGCCTCATAAAGGGGAAAAAAAGGGAGGGGGGCTTAAACTGAACTGCTGTAAGATAGGAGGGTCCCAGAAGTGAAAAGTAAGAGGAAAACGGGGCACTGCATAAAGGAGAGAATTTAAACAAATCATAGGAGCTGGAGAGAAAATTCTGCACAAAAACAAACAGAACAAATCAAGATTCCTGGAGAAGGGATAGAGAAAAGGAAACTTTCTCCTGGAAGTGAAACAACTGCACAAAAAGTGTCATCTTAAAAAAGTTGGACAAAGCATCAAAGAAGAGTCTTAAAACAAACCTGATCAACAATAAAACCCTAGACAAGAGGGAGAAACGGACCTTCAGAGCGAAACCATCAGAAGAACCAGATGCCCAGACATCAGCAAAAAATCAGAAGCCCTACTAAGGAATAGGAAGATATGGCTCAGTCAAGGGAACAAATTAAAACTTCAAAGAAGGTTCAGAAGTTGGAACTAATTAAATATGTTCAAACAAATCTCCTAAATCAATTCAAGGAGATGAAGGAAAACATGCATAAAGAGAGAAAGGATATTAAGTGGACAAAGTGTGAGTGAGCATAAAGAAGAATTTGAAAGTATAAAAAGAAACAGCAGAAATTATGGCCACGAAAGGCACAAAAGTAGGATTAAAAATACACTAGAGGCATACAACAGCAGACTGGAACAGGCAAAAGAAAGAATCAGTGAACTAAAAGATAGGGCAATAAATCATGATGAAGAACACATAGGGAAAAGAAGAGAAAATATCGAGCACTGCTTCAGGGATCTGACTGACAGCAGGAAGCACACAAACATACGTGTCATGGGTATCCCAGAAGGAGAAGAGAAGAGAAAAGGGGCAAGAATATTTGAGGAAATAATGGCTGAAAACTTCCCAACTCTTACGAAAGACATAAAGATACATGTCCACAAAATGCAACATACTCCGAACAGAATAAATCCTAATAGTTCTACTCTGAGACACATACTAATCAGAATGTCAACTGCCAAAGACAAGGAGAGAATTCAGAAAGCAGCAAGAAAACAGTGATTCCTCACATGCAAGGGATCGCCAGTAAGACTAAATCCTGATTTCTCATCAGACAGATTGGGGTTAGAAAACGGGGAGTTGGTGCTTAACTTGTACAGAATTTCTCTTTAGGTTGATGGTAAAGGTGTGGAAATGGATGGTGGTGACGGTAGCATATTATTGTGAGTGTAATCAATGGCAACTGAGGTGAATGTCGTTAAAAGGGGAGACTTTAGGATGCACATAGTGGATGTATATATTACTAGAAAAAATATTTAAAAGCATGGTACTGAACTCTATTGTAGACGATGGACTACAGTTAACAACACAAGTATAAAGATGTTCTTTCATGAATTATAACAAACATATGACACTAATACAAGGTGTTGATAATAGAGTAACATATTAAAAAAAATAAACCTAATGTAAATTATGTATAATAGATAACAGTACAATTTTAACAATCTTTCAAAGATTAACTACTGTTAAAAAAAAGTAGTACAATTGTTTTTAAAATGTTAACATCAATTATAACATGTTCCACACTAATACCAGGTATTGGGGGTGGAGTGGTGTATGGGAATCCCGTATTTTATGCATGATTGTTCGGTAAACCCACAACTTCTCTAATAAAAAAATAAAATAAAATTTAACAAAAAAAAGCCAGCCAGGGCTCAGGAGCCAGCTCTCCCACACAGCATCCTCACTTCATGTCTCTGAGCTTCCACAACATCTGCACAGCGGTGATCAAACCTGCCTCTCAGGGCCATCCACTGTGGGCAATCAAAGGGAAAACCTGTAAAATGAGCGACCAACCCACAGTTGGTCATGTTATGCAGCTATGCTTCCATTCAGGACTCCCTTTCCTTCAGCAGGGGCCCATGGACACGACAAGCAGCCAGATGGTTTCTCGTGGTCTACTTATTTGATCTGTCAAATTTTATTTTCTACTAACCTGACCTTGCTAAGATAAATGTTCTCTGGGTCTGCCCTTGCTGATAAGCTTAGGGGTAAGATGGCTGCATGAAGCAGAGCTCTCAGTATCCCTTGGGGGACAGGGAACACATTTCCTAAAACAATAACCAAATAGGACACTCACTTTCCAGAGAATTCACCAGCTGAGCTACACAGACACTGAAATTTCCACGTCCTAGCAGAGTCTTGCTTGGCTTACACCGTGTGAGATGATGTCACCTGACAATATCCACTCCAGGAAATATTCAGGAAAAGGGGAAGGGAATGGCTTTGAAGCAGGCTGTGTGTGCTGTGCTGTGTCAATGAGGGCGTAACAATGAGCACACACGCCTGGAGAGCTCCCTCGGAGCCTCTGGGGACCTGGGCTTTGCCTTTTGCTGAAAGAGCAATTACCCTTCAACGGGCCAGGTCCCAAGTATGAAAGGCAAGTGTTAAAAACAAAAAAACAAAACAAAAACTATTTCATACAGCTCTGTGCAACTCAAGATAATTCCCTAGGAAAAAAATGACTCCACTATCAAAATACTGATTGGCACGTACAATTAGCCCCAGTTCTTACCAGCAATAGCCCCTGAGGTTAACGTGGCTATGATTGGAGTTTTGGTCCTGTCGTTGATTTTGGCCAAAAATTTAAATAGCAGCCCATCTTCAGCCATGGCGTAAATAACTCGAGGCATGGGAAACATGGAACCTAAAAGGCTAGAAGGAGGAAAAGAACAGCAAATTGCGTCAGTGAAACGAGCTTATCGGGAAGAAAGCCACTGTGACGAAACCGTGGAGTTTATGAAATGAGCTTATCGGGAAGAAAGCCAGCGTGATGAAACTGTGGAGTTTATCACTGAGAACCTTCCCTGAAATTCTCCCAGAGGAACGCCATCCCACTAAAATGCCTGAACTCGCATCTAAGAGACTTGGAAGTCAGTAAATCCACTGCAGAGAAAGCAAACACTTTACTTATGGAGTAAGTTAAAGAATGGGAAACCCTGGAGTAAGCTACCGTTAGATCTAGACAACTGTTACAGAAAGGAAATTCTGTATGTATTCCCGCTGTTCTTTCTAGCTGAACCAAAGAGAAAGTAAAAGTGTCACTGCATTAATAAGAATTTCTCTGCGGTACGTGGATATTTAGCAAATATGTCCTTTCAATACAAGCTAGGAGGAAACACCAGGGTGAAACAGTCCTTGCTGAAAGGCCCTTGCTTCCTTTTTAGGTAGCCTCTGCTTTACGGCCAAACGAAGGGCCAAAGCACGGCATCCAAAGGGGCGGCCTGGTCCGACGGCGAGCGTCTGGGCCGAGAGTGTTCCCGTGCTGGGTGGACGGTGCCCAGGGCGGGGGTCAGGTCCTTCCCAAGTCATCAGGAACACCAACAGCTCTGCGGCTGCTCTGGGGCCACAAGGGGAGACCCTGCTTCCAAATGGGGGATGGGGTCTGGGCTCTGTTTCGAGGCGCCTCGAGGCAGGGCCCTCCCTCACCTGGCGGACAGCGCGCACAGGGAGCCGATGGCCACCGCGTACTTGGCACCCTCCCAGCCCACGTGCTTGAAGGCGTCCGGCAGGGGGCTGTCCTTGTCCAGGCAGAAGTATGGCATCATGAGCGTGAGGGCAGCTGACACCCCGAAGTAGGCCACGAAGCAGATCAGGAGGGAGGCCACGATGCCCACGGGGATGGCTTTCTGGGGGTTCTTGACTTCTTCCCCTGAAAGCAACAAGGGGTCAGCCCAGGGAGCAAAGGCAACAGAAGGCGCCCACAGAACCCGTGGGATGCCGGGCCTTCAGGTGCTGAGGGAAAACTTGCTGGGCTTTCGGGGGCTCGAGGCCATCATCATCACAAAGACAAGAGTCTGCGGCCCTGGGTGGCGGCCTCGGCCCTCCCAGCATGGCCCAGCCACAGGAAAGGCATGTTTCCTTTGGCAGAGAAAACCCGGAAGGCTCCAGGAGGCCCGGCCTGTGCAATCCACTGGGATGACAGTGTTTGCAATGGCCTCAGTCCTCCCAGACGGTGCACAGATGGAATCAGGCTACAGCAAGGGCTTTCACCATCCCGCTGTGACTGCAGGATGACTAGTGGTGCTGACGATGCACATCTCCCTTTCAGGCGCTGCCACATGGGGAAGGGTAGCAGGAAGCCAACAATTTACGAGTTACTCTTGGGTGAAAGAGTGGCAAGTGGCAAATGCCCAAGGGAAGTGACCTCGCAAGCCCCGGGCCTGTCTGCTGGGAGAGGGGCTCGGCCAGGGCCCTGGGCTCCAGGTAGGTGGACGGCAGGTGGGCCTACCTGTGGTGGCAATGCAGTCAAAGCCCACAAAGGCATAAAAGCAGGTCGCCGCGCCGGACAGGACGCCAGAGAATCCAAAGGGCATGAATCCCCCGGCATTAGGCTTCCCTTCCTTCGTGTCACTGGAAAAGAGAGCCACAGTCAGACACCCGCAGAGCACGATGCCCACGGCCCCCCACCCAGCCTGCCATCCTTTGCAAACGACCCTGGGGGCAGCTGCTTGACGGCTCCCGAACCCAGACCCCTGCTTGAAATGGCCCAGAGCCACAGTGGCTTCCACTGAGCCCTTTCCAGAAGCATCTTATAAATGCAGGCTTTGGTAGGGGAGAGGCAGGGGCAGTGGGATGGGGGGAAGCCGATGACCGCGGCTGGTCCCACACTCTTTCCTCCTTGGGCCCCAGAGAAAGACCACGCACTTCAGGGTGACCCCTAGCATCCCCGGAGGGCGCTGGAACCCTCCCCAGGAACCAAACGCAGAAGTTGCCAGTGAGTACCAGTGATGGGAGTTTTAAAGCAAAGGTGAAAAAGAGTCAAGTGTTTGTGACAACAGCAGCCTCTCTTAGCGCCCATATGCACGAGCCCGGGAGCCATCCCAGAGGCCCGGAGCTTGCACAACCTCTCCGTACGGGTGGGGGTTGCAGCACACAGCCTGGCTTCAGGCCTGCACTCGGGGCTGCAAAAATGTTTGCTGAATAAATGAATGCAAAGTAAAATAACTATGTTTTCTTAAACCCCAGAAGGCCAAAAGATGCACGCCTCCATAACTACGACGAAAAATCACCCCAATGAGCTTCCGGGTGTAGCTTGGCACCTGGGCCCCCGTCTTCCCCTTGTAGGGAGGCACCCATGCCTCCTGCTGCCCGCTGGGGGCTGCACAGCCAGTCCCCACGCCTCCCAGGCCATGGTCCTGAGCTGTCAGCGTGAGACCCTGACTGTCGCAGAGTCACCCAACTATCCCGCTCCCGGTCCCCCCATCGCCACCTGGGTAGTGTCCAAACTCCTTTCCAGGTGGAGACCAGTGGCCGCTCTGCTCCCCCTCACCCCCTACACCCCGGGCTTCAGTGCCCGGGAGCCCAGAGGAAGGCCACTGCCCCTGCCTCAGTCAGTCCCCGCGTGGCCACGGCTCCGAGGACACGGCTGCCCCAAATCACCTTCACCTCCCAACAAGAGGAGAGGGGGAGACATGACTGGATGTTCCAGGTCTGTAAACGCTGGTGCACGTCAGGCGATGGGGAGGGGCTCATTTTGTGAAATGTCCTCTCAGTGAGATTTAGCCACTGGCTAATATAACAAGCAAAAACTTCAGACACAGTTATTTTCTTAGGAGGATTAAGCCTTAATTCCAAGAGAATAATCACATTTCTCAGTTGCAGAAACTGCCACAGAGACGCCAGACTTTCGTGGGTAATTAAGTTTCTAAACATAGAATCCACCACGGTTCAGTAAGTAAATACGTGAGGGAAACCCCAAGGAATAAACAATGGGATCTAGGAAAACTGCTGTCGGACTCAAACAAACGTTTATTTTATCATCTGAGAGGAAGACGACTAATCTGACACTCCAAGGAGGCGACACAGAACTAACTGCGAGCCGTCCGCCCAGGGCCGGGCGCAGGGACTGTGGGCAGAAATCCTGGGAGCTTGGAGTCCTGAGCAGACAACCACGTTCCATCTCAGGTGGCAACCGGTCGCTCAGGTGGAGGATGAGAAGACCGACGCATGAGGGAAACTCACTGCCAGGGCTCTTCCTGTGGCGTCTCCTGAACACAACTCCGACAGACGGAGAGGTCTTCTCCCCCCCGCCCGGGTCCCCTGTCACTGTCCAGACAGACAGATGGATGGGTCGGACACATGGAGAAAGGCCCTTTGGGGCCTGCCCCAGGCCTGCCTTCCCCACGGCGCACAGGCCCGTGGAAACAGCCATGAAAGGAAGAAGGTTCACGACATCACCGACGGGCTCAGTTTAGAAAACTCTTCGAGGGGCTGAGGCAGAGGCAGGGGCTTCACACACATGAAGTCGCAGAAGGAGCCGGAGATGCAGGGAGGTGGTCCAAGGGCTGGGACGTGGCTGCACCAAGCACATCGCTGCAGCATCAGTACCGGGGAAGCAGGGTGAGGGGGCAGGGGAAGCCCCTTAGCCCCCCGAGAGCATCAGGGTGGGGCAGCTGGCTAGCCCACGGGGCCCAGGCCACGGAGAAGCACGTCAGCAGCTACACTCCGGAGCTGGCAACACAAACCAGTGACGACTGCCTGACACCACCCGTGCCTCCTCCTGGAGCCAGGGGACACGAGGCAACAGGACGCCGTGCAGCTCTAAAGAACGAGGCACAGGTGTAAGAGCCTTGCAGCACGTGCAATTAGGTAGAAAGTGCAAACCAGGCTGTCTGTGAAAGAAGACGGGGGACACAAATATGTATTTGTATTTGCATAAAAAAAAATGGAAAGGTCCCACAAAAAGTAAACTGGTTACACAAGAAAAACAGAAGTGACTGTCTATGGGGGGGTGGGATAAAGAGGTAGATGAAGATAGGATTGGGAACAACTCTTTTCATGTAAACCATTTCACAACGTGCTGATATATGAACCGTGTGAAATATTAGACACCCCAGAGGTTAAATTCAGCTTTTTTAAGGCTTTGGGTGTTACTTGTCACAGTGGCAACATGTCAAGAGAAAACGACCATGAAACCAGTTCCACAGAGCCTCCCACAAAACACCTTCCAGAACGTCTTACTAGCTCTTAATGTACGGTCAGTCTTCACCCCTAAGGGCACGTGCTGGTTTGCAGCTGGGGTAGGAAGTTCCCGCTCAAGAGCTGGGTGCACAAAAGTGAGGGAGGGAAGGATGGAGAAGTGGGAGCCCCCGCCCAGCCCGGCGAGTGCCGGCAGGGCCAGGCTGAAGCCCCAGGCCTGTCCTTGGTCTAGCCGGCTTTCTACCAAGTCTGGGCCACCAATGCTCGCTGGTCACTCAGAAGTCAGCAAAGAGAGTAACTGGCCAAGTAAGAAGTAAAAAAAGGAGTCATATTCATCAATGTTTCCTATGACTGTGGGATTCGGCAGGTGGGAAGCTGGCCCTGCGGGACGGCAGGGGGTTGGGGGGAGGTGGGGGGAGGCCTCCACGTGCGGCCTTTCCCCCTCCATCAACGGCAAATGTCCCTCCCTCATCAGGACTTCAAGCTCCTAACTGGCCCCCTGACAACCACTGGACGCCCCCCAGGTTTTAGCTGCACACGTGGCCACAAGGAATAAGGGCTCTGGTTCTTGGGCCCTCAGTGACCAGGCATCCCACCTGAGCGAGTCTGGGCAAGGGGGTGGAGGCAGAGGGGCCTGTATCTCCCCAAGGGGCGGGGGCTTCTGCCCGTGGCCAGTGCTGGAGACCGGGCTGGGGGCCCCAGGTGACCCTGGGGTGTGGGCCAGGTACCAAGCCACAGAATGGAGGAACTGGCCTCTCCGCGCAGGGAAGCAGCCCACACGGCCAGACAGACTACTGGGAAAACAGCCCTATCTTGTTCAAGCCGATGTGGTTTTCAGGTCTCCATCCTCCCCGACGGAAACCCATCTGTGCCAGTTTGTATATATTATGTCCCCCAGAAAAAAAAACATATTCTTTAATGCAATCTTGTGGGGGTATTAGTGTTGATTAGGTTGGAACCTTTTGATTGTTTCCATGGAGATGTGACTAGTAACACCTTTGATTAGGGCATGACCTGTTGATGGGATTGTTTCCATGGAATGTGGCGCTGCCCACAGAGCCTGCATCTTGATTTAATTACTGGAGCCCTATAAAGGCTCAGAAACAAGGACTTCAGAGACGCTGCAGCACAGACAGACATTCTGAAGACGGCCGTGGGAGGCTGACACTGACATTTTGGAAAACGCCATTTTGAAATGCGTTGGGAACAAGCAGATGCCAGCCACGTGGCTTCCCAGCTAACAGAGGTTTTCCAGACGCCTTTGGCCATCCTTCAGTGAAGGTATCTATTGATGTTTTAATTAGGTCATTTTCATGGCCTCAGACTGGAACTCTGTAACCAAATAAACCCCCTTTTATAAAAGCCAATCCATTTCTGGGGTTTTGCATAATGGCAGCATTAGCAAACCGGAACACGATCCAACAAAGCTCTCCTAAGAGGCTTCTAGGCATAACTGATGCTTTCCTTTCACATTTGTTACTCAGTGACTGCACACTGGGTGGCACTGCCTGAGGAAGCTGTGGGCAACAGCGGCATGAGACAAAGGCAGTGAGGACAGCCCCAGGCAGTGGGACATAACTCCCACCTCGGATGAGAGGGCAAGCAGAGCATGGGCCAGAGTGATTCACGAGCTCCAAGGAGCCAAGGAAGCGCTTCCTACCATGACAAACCCGAGGGACCCAGAGCTGCCCCTAGGCCCGCCTGCACCCTTGCCCACCGTGACATGGCGTGACTGGGCAGTGCTCTGCCATTCCAGAGGGACACACAATTTCAGGCCCGGCTTCCTGGCCGCTGACAGAAACACCCGTCTACAGCTGCGAAATAAGAATACATACTCAGAGGATTTAATAAAAGGAAAGAGCAACCCCTGCTGCAGGCCTGGAAAACCCTGCCTCTTGAAGTGACTGGTCATGCCACCTCCCCCAGCTGCGGTTTTGGGTCTGGGCCAGGGCCTGGCAGTGAGGCCCCCAGAGGTGACTGCAGGGCCGCATTGAACTGAGGACAGAGGAGCCTGGAGACCTCACCATCCCCAGGACGTAAAGTGAGAGCATGACTGGCAGAGGGAAATACCATCAGCTGGCACAAATCATCTCTCCATGACAACAATAAAATTCCAACTGGCCACCAGGATCCGAGAGGCGTCCTTTATATTGACTTCCTGGCCTGTGCCTACCGACCAGCCAAACCTGCCCTCCAAGCGTTCAAAGGCTACCATGTTACTTCAAAGCATATTTTGAGTTAATGGGCACAAATAAAATCAGCATAAATATTACTCAGGAATGCCTGGGAATGGTACACTAGAAGT
>PVKY010007543.1:0-14821 GCA_004027775.1 Bradypus variegatus
TCCTAACTGGTCTCCCATTTCATTCTTGCCCACTTCCAATCCATTTTCCTCACCATGTTCAGCGTGATTATTCCAAAGTTCAAATCTGATCATATCACTCCTTCACCTGAAACCTCCGCAACTGTCTGCCCATTATAGTTACTTAAAATCCACCATCTATTCCGTGGTTTTCAAGGCCCTGCACGATCTAGCACCTGCTTCCTTCTTTTAAGACCTCCAAGGTCAGGCTCTCTCCTGACCCACCACATGCTCTTCCTACTATCTGGCTCATGTTTCAGCCCTGCGTTCTCCACCTGGCTTAGGACTTGGCCTTTGGGTCTCAGCTCACACGTACAGCACTTTTTCAGAGAAATCTTTCTGGGCTTCCTAATCTAAATGAACCCTCCACCTCCCTATTTTCCTCTCATCACACCCTGTACTTTATCAACACAGCACATTTGTAGCCAGGAGTTTTTCTGCAATTATTTAATGTCTACCTGTGCACTAGATCTTGCCGTAGGAAGCTGGGTCATATCTGTTCCATTCTTCACTGCACACACACACACACGCACACACACACACACACACGCGCGCGCGCGCGCACACACACACACAGTGTCAGGCTCATGGCAAGCATGCATTAAATCTTTGTTGAATTAATACATGTATGAATAAGTGAAAGAATGAACGAATTTCTCACTAGGGGTCATGAGTTCTTCGGTTCTTTCCTCCATTGACAGGCTGGGCTGGTTTGGGGGTTGGTTTGTAAAAGATTGTTTGCTACAGTGAACAAGGAGTCAGGGGACATGGCTTCTGGTCCCAGCTGCCTCACTTGTGAGCTGTGTGACCTTGGAGAGAGAGCTTTGGAGGGCAGGAACCATGACTCATTCATCTTAAGTGTCCAGAGCACCTGGCACAGGTAGGAGTTCAACAAGTGAAATGAATAACTCCAATGTCCGCTCTCTTTCCTATTCTAAAATTTCCAAAGCCCACTGTCAACTGGACTTTTGGAACCCAAATCACAATGTAAACGGGGGAGTGTCAGCCTACAGGGAAGATGTCTTTGCCATCCAAAGAATGCACATGTGGAGAACGGGTTTGCCTGCAACCTGGGGCCAGGACCCTCCATCTGAGTGCGGCCGCTATCGTGGAGGCCTCAAATGCAAACACAGATGCCCAGTCCCTGGGGCCTCTTCAAAGTTACAAGGAAAATGCTGAGTATTTAAACCTTGATTAAGTGCCAACAGATTCAGTTCATTTCGATTCAGTTCCTCAGCACCTTTCTGGGCCCCGGGGTCCAACAATGACTAAGTGCTTCCTTGCAATGAACTCAGCCCCCATAGAAGGCAAAATGTACTTTCAAGGTGAAAGGAGAGTTGGCCTATAAGGTCTTCAGAGAAGTGGCTCCGTGAGCTACATTATGTGCCTATTTGAAGCCTTTCAGAGCTGTGAACAAGAAAGAGAATAGACTCGGTAGCAAAGCCACTTGTTGACCACACAAAGGCCAACGGTTTTTCAGCCTCTCCTGGCAACGGACACAAATCACTTGCACATCAACCCTGCTAAGCCAACCTCTGCCTCGAGAGCCAAGTGCAAAAATCCAGGGTGTGGTGGAGATTGCCAGGCAAGGAACCGTGACACAGTGATGTCAGCTCAAGTGGTGCTTCTGCTCAGTGGCAAAGGCTGGCATTCAGGGACAGTTAGTTTATGTGAGAAGCCACATTCCAAATAAGCCAAGCCAACCATGCAAGCCCACAGGAAGCACAGGGTGGCTTTTTAGGGGTGCGAGGAGCCTTGGATGAATGGCAGTGTCCCCAAGCCGACAGAAGCACCCATTCCGTTCCTGGTACTATCACCCTCACCAACCCCTGTCCTTCCCCAACTGTTCTAAGAAGGCAGAGGTCCCTCTCTCAAACAAGTGTGGTGGCTCCCCGACTTTATACCAGGTGCTGTCTCATTTTAGCCTCCCAGTAGCCCTTTGAAGTAGTCCCTTCCCACATGATTCATTTTACAGAAGAAGACACTGAGACTCCCGAGCTAAAGGGACCCTGGCCCACGTTCCCTCAGCTGGTCTTCAGATTTTAAGTTCTGCTCTGTGGCTGTGCATCTTGCTGAGCCACTGGCTTAAATTTGATTGGTTTTCTTGGCAGATTCTCTCATCCAGGATCCTGTCCTTCTGCGTGTCCCCAGATACAGTGAGGGTTTCCTGTGGGTGCAGATGGGCCTGTGGAGGGTGCCCTTGGTGCCCTTGATGGCAGGTCTGGAGAGGCCTCACCCAGGGAGACTGGGGGTGCTACGAGAGGGGGAGCAGGTGATGCTTCCCTCTGGGCCCCTGTGGCTGGGGTCTCCTCCCTTCCCCTGTACTGGCTGTGGCCCTGTTACCACCGAGTGGCTGCTCGGGGCAGTGACCCCTTGGTTACCGGGCCCCTGATAAGAGTGGAGACAGAGGCTTATTTTCACCCAGTTTTCTCACCATGGGGCATGGAATCAAGGCTGCCAGGCTTGCTTCTGATTCCTTCCTGCCTGGAGTCACCAAGAGCCACCAGTTTCATTTGCTCCTTGTCTGGCCCAGCACCATCCTCTCCTCCTTCCTACTCTTTACCACTGAGGTCCAGAGCTTTTCCTTAAGGAAACCCTTACCACTGCAGCTCCTTTTTGAGAACCCCAAGGCTTGTGCCTTGGGCCTGGGGCAGAGGTGGCTCTGATACCTGTGGAGGGTCCTGCCAGCAAATGTGGAAGAAGACTCTAAACTCACAGATAGGCAGGTCACCCATCAGCCCCCATCAAGGAGGCAAGGAGAGAGAACTGACCAGCTTCCACTCACCCGGAAGCTCTGCTGGCTGGGGTGGGGGCAGAAATGGGGTGGGGGCAACGTCCCATCCTTTTGTGACTGCTTTTCCCACCGAGGTCCTCTGGATGTCTGTTCCAATCTGATGCCCTAAAAAGACTGCCAAAACTCCAACAACATCTGACACCAACTGCAAATACTGCAGTGACTCTATTCAACTCAGTTCTAACTGCCCAGAGTTACTCCACAGGTTATGGGCTGTCCTCCACGAGACTGACTTCAGGCACCAGGCCACCCACACTTCTGACCAGCTAGCTGCAAATTCAGAGATTCCCACCTCCTCCTCCAGTTCAATAATTCTCTAGAATGACTCAGAACTCACTAAAAGCGCTGTACTTATGCTTATAGTTTTATTAAGAGTAAAAGGGTGTATGAGAAGAAACCAAAAGAAGAGACACAAAGGGCAGGGTCTGGTAGAGTTTCAAACACACGTTTTGGTATCCTGGCTACTTGGAGTCAGAACGCACACCCTCCCAGCACAGCGTCGCATCTCATCAGTCGTGGAAAGCTCATGCGAGCTTCAAGTATCCCGAATTATATGGGATTTCACTACATAGGAGTGACTGAGGGGATCAGTGCCCACATAGGGGAACTCAGTCAGCAGCCACTCTCTACTCCCCAAAGGTTGGGGCTGACATGGCTTGGCTCAAAGCCCCATCTGGTGGGGCCAGCTTCACCCCCAGGCCCCAAGAAAACCTTGCAGCAGACTCCACCCTGTCATCTGATTAGCATATGAACCATCTGGGGAGGTCTGGGGCTCACCATGAATAAACACAAAGCACTCTAATGGGGGAAATTCCAAGGATGTTACTTCCCCAGGAGCTGGGGACAAAAACCAGCCATCTCCCGTCCCACTCTCACCTCTCCTGCCCCACTACCCTTTCCATTTTGTTTTCTTTAACATCACTACACTTCTTCAGGGTCATTATGGGGACCCCCTTCCACACTGATTGTCCTTCCTCCTTCACTCCATGTCTAGGTCATACCCCATCATTCCCCTCTTGCTTTCCCTGCTACCTCCCACCCCAGTTCTTTCCCCTTTGGGGTCCCCTCCACACACCTGCTTCCTGGCTCCCCTTGACTTGATGACCTTACCTGGGGCAGAGTGTGGAGTTGATACCTGACATTTTTGGAGCGACTTTAAATCACCGAATGCAGGAACTTAAGAGATCAGGAGGTCATGCCATTTACTGTACCCACTTTTTACAGAAGGGAAGCTGGGGCCCAAGGGGATCAACAGGACTCACTCCCAGGGACCAGATCAGTCAGTGGCACAGCCGGGCCCAGCCCCAGGTCTCCAAAATCCAAGTCACCTTCTCCTCCACTTTCCTAGGGGTGATAATTCCCACAGAAACAGCTTCCTCTGCATCCCCTCCCCCCAAAAGACAAGACCCTCAGTGGCGGGCCACTACAGGCTCCAAAGGCTGCAAAGGCTCCTTCTGGCCTATGTCCCCACCATATGATGAGTAAGTATGTGGTGGGTATGTTGGAGGGATGGGGAGGTGGTGTTTGTTTCATTTACTCTTTTTTTTTTTTATTTTTTCCTATCTTTTTTTAATTATAGAATATAACATATACATAAAAGTGAACTTTCCAAATGCAATTTAGCAAGTAGTTAGAGAGCAAATTTCAAAGAATATTGTAGGTTACAGTTCCACAGTTTCAGTTATTTCCTTATTATGAAATGTAACATATATACAAAAAAGTAATATCTCTCAAAGTATGATTTAACTAGTAGATATTTCATTTGCTCTTAGACAAGCCCTCAAAATTTTCAGGGAAGGTAGATTATTCCACTTCACCACTATCTGTGAGAGGCATGCTCATTTGACTCACTCCCCAAGAAGTCTTTCCTTCAGTGAGCACCTCCCCAGGAGAGGGGGCTGGGAGCCTATCTTTGATTTGGGCTCCACACGAATGGTCCCACCCGTCCTTAGGCCCCACCCCTACCCAGAAGACTCAGACACCCAGAAATACCGAATTAAACCTTGTTCTGGAGTCAGAGGCAAAGCTGGGAAGGTGCTGGGGAGAGGACTGAGGGGCCCTAGAGGATCATTTCTCCAAAAGGCCTTGCTCCCAGCACTTCACCCCTCAACTCTGTACCTGCAGGGGAAGTGGGGGCATGGAAGGAGGCCAAGCCAATACCGGGGCTATACCTGAGAAGAGGCTTTCAACCCAAGCTTGGTGGCAAGAAACCAGCTGTCCCCAGCATCTCGGGTGCCCCTCACTCCTTCCTTCTGATTTCTCCCTCTCTATTATCCATTTTTCTTGATGTGTTTATTTCTCACTTGTCCTTTCTGACTCTATATCTTTATATGTATTTTTCTTCTGTTTCTGACACTCAGCTTTCCTGTTTTTCTGTGTCTCAGTCTCTTTCCCCAACTTTCTTGCTCCCTCCTCTCTAGCTCTGCCCATCTGTCCCCTTCTCTCCACAAAACAAGCCCTGTCTCCTCTAGCGAGTTTCCCAAACCAGGCCAACCCTTTATCCAGAACACTGCTCCTCTCATCTGTCCTCTTCCCTTTCCCTCTCTGTGTGTCTCATGTTCTCCCTCTCAGCCCACCTTGGCTCCTTCACCCTACCCTCTGTCAGCATGACAGGCCCCAGCTTTCCTGAGGGGCTCAGCCACCCCCTGCGCCCAGACTGCTGCTCCCAGGGGCTCCACTTACCCAGGAACACCGGCCACAGGAGGCAGGAACAGACACAGTTCAGGAACGGCCAGGGGGCCCTCCTCCAGCGGGCCCTCCTCATGGCTCCAGAGAGAATCCCTCAGTCCCCCTCCCTGGCAGAAGCTCCTCAGCACAGAAGCGGCCCGCAAGGAGGAGCCGAGGTGAACCTGTCCCCACCGGCTGCTGGCCTGAAACAGGTGTATTTCCCCAAAGGGCCCAGAGTACCAGGGGAGGAGGACAAAAGAAGGCGGGGCCCCGTGCCAATCATCCTTGCCCCATCTTTTCTTTCCTCAATCTCCACCCCCCTCCCCCACCAGGAAAGAACACACCGGTACACCCACTGCTCTGCTCCCGGGCAGCCTGCGTGCGGCGGGGGGAGGGGGTCTAGGAGGGGCGTACTGGGGCTGGAAACCAGCACACACAGCAAACGAGTGAGCCACCCTCCTGCCTGCGTCCTGGGCCTGCTTCCCTCCCTCCCCGGGACCGCCCCTGTCCTGCCCGAGCTTTGGGCTGCTGCAGTGGGGAGAAGCCGGGTCATTTCAGGAGGAAGGAGCAGGGATGAATGGAGAAAAAAAGGGCTGAGAGGGAGTGAGCTTGGGGCTGCATGAAGACGGGAAAGGGAGTGAGATTTGAGAGACTCTCTTCTCCTGAGGACATGGGGAGTAGGGAGACAGGGTGGGGGTGGAGGGTGAGGAATAGCATCTGAAATACCCTGAAGGGGTCTCTCCAAACTGCGTCGTGGGCTTAGAATATGTGCTCAGTGCTGGGCACGTGGTGGAGCCTCCCCAAATGGCAAATCCCTTTTTACCAGCACAGGAAGCACTGGTCTGGGGTCCAGAGAGCCAGAGGCGAGCTGAGAAAGTAGCTTTTGGCACTGGGGATGGGTAGTAGGGTTAAGAGTGAACCTGGGATGGCAGTGAGCAACTGTGGCCTGAGAGAAAGTGGGGACTGCTCCTGGACACCTCGGGGCTCAGGACACCCCATATTGACCTCTAGAGAATCACCACCACAACCAAGCAGGGAAGGGAACCCCAGATGGAGTGTGCCAAGTGGGGTTCTGAAGGTAAGAGAAGTTAGTTGGTGTACCTCTGCAAAGGAAAACAGTGGTGATTCCCCCCATCCTTTGCCCCAGTGGGAATCCCTACCTCTGTTCCTCAGGACTTGAGTCCCTGAGTGCAGGTGTGTGTGGAGTGATTGGTCCCTGAGACCACGGGGCCCAGGATACGGAATATCATTTCCACATCCCAAGCAGAGACGGCCCTGCTAGGGGGAGTAGAGGGCTGACACTGGAGCCAGCTCAGAGCGCTATGAAGGTCCCATCACTCAGTAACACTCTACCCTGTTGACCATTCACTTTCTGAAGCTAAAAGTCCAGTGATGGCCAAAACCCAGAGGCTGGACCTTCCGGTTATAACGCAGGCTCTAATGAGAAGTCGTATGGTATCCCCTCTTCTGTGTGGACAGGTGAATCCCATACTTTCCTGGGGGCAGGAAATCAGAAAGGTAAAGAGGGACTTCAGGCATGGAGCATCTGGACCAGATAGGAGGAGGATACTGATGAAGAGAATTTCCACAGACTCCAAGGCCCAACTTGGCCTTCTTGATGGCTTCTCCCTCCTGACTTGCTTTATGTTTTGTTTGGTGACACTCTCTGGACGGTGGTTTCCCATCTGCAGAGGAGAGAAAAGCATTCCAGATTAGACCAAAGTAAGAGCCGGACATCTTGTTGACCTAACACAGATAACCTTCCATTTCCCAAGGCAAGGAAGGTCAGAGGCACAGAGCGTTCTCCAGAGGCTGCAGTGGTGGCCAAGACACAAGGGGGCAGTTAGGAAACCTGGGCTTTACTGTGTGATCCGAGTTTTCCTCATCTACAAAATGGGGATAATAACACCTATCCACAAAGGTCATTAAGATGAAATGAGCTGACAAATTTCAAAGTTTTTTTTCAAGTGATAAGACACCTGTTTTTTTAAGTGTTAAGACTCTTCATTTCCACCTGACATCATCTCTGAGATAGACACAATGAGGCTCCAAGAGGTTAAGTAACCTGCTCAGAGTCAGCTAGGCAGAGGGGCAGTCGGGATTCATTCCCAGGTCCATCTGCCTTCAAAGGGCTTCCGTGTGTCCCTTGGAAATTTAAGATAGTTTAAACATGCTCATTGCTAATTCACCCTCTCCCTGCTCACCTCTGGTTCCCTTCTCCACTTGTCCATGTTCAAGGGTTGGGATGTTTCTAGTTCTCTGTGATAAATGCCTCTCCCTTTATCTGGAGCAGAGGGATAGTTGTCTATCCTTTCTTCTCCCCTCCTAAAGCTTCTGATGGGGACAGAGATGTAGGGGTAAAAGGAGAAGAAATGAGTAGATTCTGAGATTTTTTTCAGAGCCTGGGTAGAGACCTCCACATCTACAGACTGCTGGGTTTTCCCTGGAGGCAGGAATCTGATTCCAAGTTTAAGTTGATATGCAAAGAGAGCTCAGTCTGAATTTGGGGTAAATGGTGGAGCAAGGAGAAGATGCTGAGCTTCTCATGTGGAAGGAAAAGGCAGATTTGGCTTGAATGGAGTCAACTTGGGTCCTGGGCAGCAAAGTCAAGAACTTAAAGGGAGATTTCACTTCCATAATACCCAAAATGAGAGGCCCTAGTTTTGGGGTCCCCTCTAAATGGCTTACCTCCATATAATTTATGACCTTATAGAACCCCATGCTTCTAATAAGGTTAAGCCACCTAGACTGAGATGGGGCAGGAAGTCCAGTATTTAAGTCTTTAGTAAGACTGGAATGCCAGGCTCGGGAAATAAACACGTGTTCCCATCACTGAGTCATAGACCAGGCTGGGCAATCAAGCGAAGCTGGAGAACACTAAGTCTGCTGGTCACTCTCGGCCCAGGTCACACAGCGAGCCACAATGCCCTCTGAGCCCAGTTCTGCCTGGCTCCAAAATACAAGAAGGGAATTAACATTGGCTGACTGTTTACCATATGCCTGTGGCAGCATGAAGCTGCACACCTTCCAGAAAGGACTGGCTGCCCAGCTGCAAGGAGAGTGGCTAGTTGTCAGCCTCCAGCTGTTAGTGCCTTATGCGTGCACCTCAGATGCCAAGCCAAGATCCAGATCATGCTGTTCTGGGAAGTGACCCTTGCGCCAACGACCAAGGCAGTGGTGCAAGGATGTGGCCATTTCCACCTCTGTGGGCCTCTTGGCACAGGTGGTCTGTGCCCAGAGCACCCCATGGGACTAGCAGAGACTGCAATTTTGTCAGATTTGCCTCATCCTGCCTCCTCCTTTCACAGGTGTTACTCCCCTACAAATCTTTCCATTCCTAACCCCATCTCAGTGTTTGCTTTTAGGAGGACCCATCCTGAGACACTCTTTTAAAGGCTGATAACCATTATACAGATACAGAAGCTGACACTCTGAGCTGGGACTCACACCTATTTCTGCACAACTCCAAAGCCTGTCCTCTTTCCACTGCACCACACCCAATAGCTCAGCAAGGCAGTTTGTGGGCCTGGTGGGCCTGGCAGCCTGCTAGGCCTGGTCCCTGCCCTCAAGAAGCATGTATTCTGCTTAGGAAGACAAGACCCCCAGGTTGCAAAAGACGAAGACCAAAGTAATGACGCTGAGGACCCATTGGTTGGATCTCTCCAGCAGGCGTGTGTTGGTGTTGGGGCCACTGTAGAGGGAGCTGAGCTGATGAAGGGGAACCTCCCCATTCCCACACCTCCCTATCCCCCACCCTCCTCTTCTGAGGCTGGGGCTCCCAAAAGGAGCCCCCAGGCCTCGGTGAAGACAAGGGACCTGGCGTTTAGGCCACACAAAGCCCTGTCATTCTCCCAGCATTGGGTTTCTCAGCCCCTTTCTCTCAAAGTGCCAAGCATTTTAACACCAATTAGCTCATTTCCCTTCTTACATTACCCCTGAGACAGAGGGGGATGTAAAGCCTACCACACAACACCTTCTAGGCGTGGGGTCTCCGTGAAGGAGGGGCCATCCTGAGTGCACAGGGGTGGGGAGTGGAGGTGGGCAGTGCTGCCTTGAGGCCCAGGAGTCGAAATTTACTCCATTTGTAGGAACTGTAATCTCAACCTCAAGGAGAAGAAAATGAAAGCCAGGAAATTAGCAATAGTGCTAAATAAAAAAACAGTATCCAGGCCCCAGGTCTGTCTCCTATGGTCGGGTTTCCCTTTTTAAACCCCAAAAGAAGAAAAGAATCCCAACATAAGTTCAGAACTGGAAGAGACCTGGGCAACCATGTAGCCCCAGCTCCTCACTCCACCAGGAGGAGGCTGAGGCCCAGAGAGGAGGCAGCTCCCAGTTCATCAGCCGGTGAGGGGCAGACCCAGACTGTGAACCCAGGTCTCTAAGGCTCTTTCTGCTTTGCCACGTGGCCTCCCATGTTTATTAAATTGGCTTTGAGCCCTCCTACCACCCCAGTTAGAATCAATGCTCCTAGTTTATATCTTCACCACAGGGAATACTCAGTAAATGTCGTCAGTGGACTGAACGACTAATGGACGGTCCTCTCAGGACAGGCTCACAGAGATCTCCAACAGCAGGGTTCTGACGGAGAACCCAACCTGAGCCTAAAGTCATCTTTTAAAATAAAGTCTACCAGCTGTGTGTGTGTGTTTGTGTGTGTGTTTTCCATTATATGAGTAATATATGCACATTATAGCAGATACGGATAATACTTAAAAAAAGCAGAGAGAAGAAAAACATCATCAACGTTTCACCACCGAAGAACAACCACAATTAATACATTGACAGATTTCTGGACTTTTCCCCATGAACAGCTCATATACATAATTTTAAATGTATCATATAGATGTAATTGTGGTTCCTATGATCTCACCTAACGTTTAAACCTAAATATTTCTTCCTGTTACTATAAACACTTCATGCACATATTTTCAAAGACTGCACAGTATTCCATGGGGTGGACTGCCACCATAACTCATTTAACTAACTTGGACATTTGGGTTATTTCTCAGTGTTCCTATTAGAAGTAATGCAGAGACAAGAGGCTTTGTGCCTAAAGCTCCTTCTTTATTTAGGCTTATTTCCTTAAGATAGAATCAGGACTGGTGTGTTTTCTCAGCTGCTCTGACCTTCCTTCTCCTAGAGCAGGAAGTCAATGAATATGAACTAGCTACCTCAAAGGGTGTGGGGTAAATTCTCGCACACTTGGGTCCATTAAATCTCTTAATGTTGCTAGTCTAATAGTGGAGGCAAAAGCAACAGTAAAACGAGATAACAGTATGAGATAATAGTCAGGTGAGCTAAAAATGACCTGTGGGTTAAGGATTCTGGTTGGGAATTGTGGCTGGGATGCAGGTGCAGTCCCTCCAGGACATTTTCCTAGGTGGGCTTCCAGCCACAATCCATGACCAATTCTCAGGCCTCTCATTGGAATGCCTGAACCTTGATAGATAGCCCAGGTGAATTTTCTAGAGAAAGTAATGCCAAGGAAAGAGAAAAGCGATTTAGGCAGAGGGGTAGAGCAGAAGAAAATGAAAATAGTCCTGGAGGAAAACCTAACTGAGGAGTAAAGCTCTCTCCTTCCTCCCCTAGTCCTGAACTAGTCCCCTAGTTCACCCCTAGGATAGGGTGAAGCTGGAGGAGAAAGTCAAAGGGTTGGAAGGGGAACAGAGCCAGTGCCAGCAAACCCCAGTGGGCCCTGCTGCCCTGGTCACAGCATGGGTGACAGAGCTCAGGGGCCAGCCTGGCAATACAATAGCAAAGTTACTGGGTTAACCTGTGTGCTAGGTGCTGTGTTCAACACAGGGGATGCTGAGAGAAGCAAGACCTGGCCCTGACTTCACAGGGTCACAGTCTAGAGGGATCTAGGCACAGGAAGGGCATTTAACGACAGGCCTTCTGGCTCTGTGGCCCTGGGGTACAGGTATGTGTTGGGCAGTGGGGGAACCTCCAAATTGAGAGGCATCTAAGATCTTGAAAAAAAGTTGCAATAGACAATTCTTGTCAAATGACGAACTATGAGGGGCAGGCCCCAGGAATCCCTGAGCACCTCCCTTGTCCCCACTGAGTCACGAGGCAGGCCGGGTGACCAAGGGAAACTGCTAGAGTAATCCTTGATCAAACTTCCCAGGGGTGGGAATCGGGACAGCAGCAGTTCCAGGAGGCCCCGGCCCTGCCCCATTAAGTACAGGTTGAGACCTCCCCCTCCAATGCCCAGGAGGGCTAAAGAGCAGTGGGGAAAGCAGGGCCAGGATGGAGGGTCTTGGGCCTCAGGTCTGAGATGTGGCGCTGACACCCTCGCCCCACACACACCCCATCCCCGTGATTGATGATCTCAGCCCTGCTTTCTCAAAGGTGGACTTGCTACAGTTGAGTGAACATGTTGTACTTCCTGGTTTCTTTCTGAACTCACAGACGAGAACAAGGGTGGGTGGGCAAGGAGAGAGGAACAGGATAGTTATGTTACAAAAAATAAATAAAAGCCCCACCCAGGCCCCAGGCATTCCACAGCAGGGGGTGAGAGCCCCAACACCCCCATGGCACCGCCGCCCACTGGCTGTCCAAGATTGGGACACCTTCCCTTTAGTCTACACAGCCCCTGACGCTCCCTTTATTGGAAAATGTGATGTCTCACCTTGCACGACTTCTTGAAATTGCTCCTTCAGGTGTGCTTGGAATGTCCTCTCTCCCCGATCCCCTGTTCCACCCCCACTCCCTGGAGCTCTCCAGGGCTGGGATGTGGGCAGAAGGAGGAGGTAAGGACTATGCTCAATAAGCCCGCGCCCCATGTGGATGCAGATCAAGTTTTTGCTGAAATGGAAGTTCAGCTTCGGGGTCTTGTCAGAATGTCAGAGAGGCTGCTCTCACCACCAGATACCAGCTCTGGAGTGAGCTGCCCAGGACCGGGCCAGCCATCCGGGAGAGGAGCCTGGGAGGAACAGCTGCTGGCTTCTTCCCCTTCTGGGGAAGGAGGGTGTGGGGGGCACTGGGGAGCCCTAGAAGGCAAAGTGAGGCTCCAAGAGAAGGGCTTTGGAGTCACCGTGAGCATGTTGCTGACCCTGTCTCCCCATCTGCATTACGAGATTAATAATAATAATCCCTATTAGCTTAGCATATAGTAGGTTCTCAACAAATGTTAGCCTGGCCGGGGAAGGTGGACATGGAAAGAGAGACAAAAAGTTGTTTGGAAAGGACAGCCTGGGGTTGTTCTGGGTCAGGGGCCAGCTCATGGAAGTGAGGGGGAGGGAAAAGTTCTGGAAGGAAGACAGGGTGGTGGAGGGGAGTGGGTATAGCTATAGGACTCTAGGCTGCTGGCCCCACTGAGGTCCTGGTAAACCACGGGAGGGCAGGCTGGCTGGGTCCGGTGAGCTGGGTCACTCATATGCAGATAAGTTTGTTTAATGCCAGGATGCAAGTCGTTAAGGACTGTGGTTTGGGGAATGGGACTAAGGGGCCACTTTGAGGAAGGGAGGTTTTAAGACTCAAAAGCAATAGGATTGAATCAACCTACTGAAAACTATGACATACAAGGGCAAGGAAGAGGGTAGGGGTATGGGGTCCTGCAAGGGTCCCTGGGGCATTTTTGGTTTGAAGGCTTTTTTCATTCTGAACTAGACTATCTCCTAGAGCAGTTAAAACCTGCAGGCCCTAGAGGCAACCTGACTATTTGTCGTGAACTCACATTTAGGCTCACGATATCTGTATTAGAAAAGTAAACATATTCTTATATTTTATCTGATAATTAATATATCATGATATATTATGGATAATATAATTTTGTCATATACTAGCCTAATTTAAGTGTGAGACTGGCTTTCTTAAAAGGCTTTAGAAATTTTCATACACTGTTTGCCTGGGGAGCCCCAAGGCCCTGATTACCTGTTACAGTTAGGCCACCTGCCTGAAACTGAGAAGTTAGGATTTAAGGACTGATTATGACTACTGACTCATTATATAGATATTCCTTTTTACTTTCCAGTATATTAGAGCAGACAGGGAAATACTTGAAACCTGAACTGTAATCCAGCTGCCTTAATCTCTGATAATGATTGTGTAGCCTTGCTCTTCCCTTGTGACTAACCTTCACTTGTATGCATTTATCCAGTTTTTTGACTTTAAAATCTTATGGTCGGAGACCTATGATGGCAGCTAGGTGAGACAGAGCAAGGAGACACCTCCGTGAAAAACAACGATAAAAACCAGAAAGTGACCCAGAACGTCACCTCCAAAGTAGCACCAGCCAGAAAAGGTCTGCTAAAGCCACAGGGAACGTGAGTTTGGTGAAACCAGGAGTCTGCATTCTGAAATAAGTGAGTGAGTCTTCTGAGTCTCTCGGCCACGCTGCGGTGCAGGGAAACAGGGGCTTGGCGTTTGAAGCCCGGGAGCAGCGACAGATAAGACGGGAGTGGTGTGGACTAACACCTCGGTGTCTGGCATGGAGGGTGCCCCTTTCCATACCCACTGCAGATTGTCTCGGGTCCGGGGGATCAAAGGGGAGCCAAAAGAAAAAAAAAAGGGTCGCACTGCTTCCAGCCGTCTCCCTAGCGGGCGGGGCTGCTCCTGCCCGGGGCCGAGCGCACGGCACGGAGCCACACCGGGAGGCCCAGCCTGACAGGGAGTTTACCCTACAGCACCACTCACACGCCGCATTATCCGCCGTGGACAGTGGCTTTGAATACACCCACGGCTGATTGTCCCGGAGCTGGGAGGGCGGAGCTGTGCGGAAAGGGAGGAGTTAACACCTCCCACTCATCCATCTTTGAAGCGGGCAGGGAGCGCCCCAGCCCGGCGTCCCAGGGCTTCCCTGGAGAACGGCGCACACTTGTGACGTGACACGGCCCTGCCGCAGCAGAGGTCCTGGATAAGCACAACAGGGAGGGGGAACCACTCAGAAATCCCAGGGAACGTACGTCAATACCAAGGACTTTTGGGTTAGGGCAGAGAACCAACTTAAATCTCCGGGAACACCTGGGAGGTTTGATAATTGGAACGGCCCTTCCCCCCTAACCTCTCAGACAAGCCCTAATCTTAAAACATAGGAGAAAATCAGACATGGAAAACCCAAACGCAAACACTCAAATCAAAAGGTCAGAAGACACACAGTACCTGATTCAGTTACTGAAAGAACTACTGACAGACTTTCATCGAAGCATGGTACAGAATATAAAAGACATAAAGAAGACCGTAGAAGAGAATAAAGAAGATATTACAAGAATAATTAAAAAAATAGATCATCTTATGGAAACTAAAGAAACTGTAGGCCAAATTAAAAAGACGCTGGATACTCATAATACAAGATTAGAGGACACTGAACAACCACCCAGCCTCCTTGAGGACCAGAGATCA
>PVKY010007544.1:0-14821 GCA_004027775.1 Bradypus variegatus
AGACAAATAAAAAATGTTAAATTTATAAGCAAGAATTTTACCATTCCTCTTTATATTGTGCCATTCTGGTTTTAAACACAAATACCAAAGCATGTAACTTGTATATGTGGAATCACTGAAGTTATGCAATGTGTTTTTGGTGGCTTGTTCCTGGAGCGTTGGGAGGAGGAAGAGTGGGTGTGCTGATTTGTATATATTATGCCCCCCAGGAAAAGCCATATTCTTTGATGCAGTCTTGTGTGGGCAGACGTATTAGTGTTGATTACGTTGGAACTTATTGGTTCAGTGTTTCCTTGGAGATGTGACTCAATCAACTGTGGGTGAGAACTTTCATTGGATTATTTCTATGGACGTGTTGCTCCACCCATTCAGGGTGGTCTTTATTGGATCACTGGAGTACTTTAAAAAGAGCAACACAGGTCCAGACACAGAGCAACTGAGAGTGACATTTTGAAGAGGAGCTGCAGCTAAGAGAGGACAAAATGCCCCAAGAGCAACATTTTGGAGAACACCATTTTGAAGCACCACCTGGGAGCCAGACACCAATGGCCATGCTTCAGTGAAGGTACCCTATTGTTGATGCCTTACCTTGGACACTTTATGGCCTTAAGACTGTAACTTTGTAACCAGATAAACCACTTTTATAAAAGCTAATCCATTTCTGGCATTTTGCATAATGGCAGCATTAGAAAACCAGAACAGTGGGTCTCCCCAGGCACCGAGCAGATCTAAGGAAGTGCTCTCTCAGAATGCTCCAGGCATCTGGGGGACCCACCCACAACCTTGGATGGGTCCTAATGGCTGCTGAGCCCCCTCTCACAAGTCATTGGATAGATAGCCCCCTACCCAGGTCAAGGTGGGGAAGTTGAATCAGACATGTCCCCTTCCCTGGCGGACAGGTGGTCCCTGAGGGTTTGCAACCCCCATGTCAATCCATGCTAGGTGCTTGCATTGGGAGTGGGCACGAGGTTCACCCATGCCAAATTGCCCCCTAAAAGTGCGATAGCCCTCAGGGCAGGATGGCCATTTCCCATGCCCTGCACCAAGATGTCATGGAGCATGAATGACTGACTATGACCTTCCCTGTGCTTACCCAAGGCCACCTCCAGGGCAGAGGGTGATGGCAGATCATGGGCTTCCCCTTACTGGTCCTACCTGGACCTCTCCCCAGGCAGAGGTGAATGCAGACATGGGCAGAGGTGGGAAGGGGAATGCTAGGTGGGGCCCAGGACACCAATGTGAGGGGAGGAGGAAGCTGCAAACCCTACCTGGGGTGGAGGTGGGTGGTGGGAAGTGGGACCACTCAGGCTAGGCTCCAAGCACCCTGTGCAATTGTCCCCTAGGATTTTAAGTACCAAGCATAAATTCAAAGAAAACTTACTAAGAATTTCAAGATGGCAACAACAGAGCATTAAACCTCAAACATGAGGCCCTTCTGAGCTGTGAGCCCTGGGCCATTGAGCATCCATGAACACCCGTGAAGCTGACCACAAACCCAAGAAGCCAAAATAGCCAGCACTACATGGAGCAGAACCACCCAGCAGAGCATCATAAACAAATAATCCGTTGTGGGCTGTTGTTTTAAGCTACTAAATTTGGAGTACTGGCTGTTTGTGCCTGGCTAAGTTTCAGGATTGCTATGATTGCTCTGTGCTGTCTGTTCTTCCCTCTTTCCCCTTTCTGAGCGTGCATGTCAACAGCAGTTATGCTGGCCCCGTATCACCAACATATATGGGTAGCAGAGAAGTTGTCTACTCAGTTCAGAGGTTGGAATCAATAGGCATTGCACGTGAGGTACTGCATCCAAGGACCACATCTAAGGAGCTTTATCTGCATCTGGTCCTCATCAGATGATGCAGTTCTGGACTGGGGGCTTCAGCCTAGTGCCGCAGTTAGAATTGGCTTTGGGAATCTTAGGAGGACATAAGAGTATTTTGCACACATGAACCACGTGAAAATTTGTAGCTAGGGAGCAAATGGTAGTAGATTATTAACAAAGAGGTCTACTGACATTTCCCCCATCCCTGCTACTCCCCTCAAGAGGGGGAGCTGAGGTACCCTTCCCTTGAATCTGAGCTGGTCCAGTAATTCCTATTGGCTGGTTGAATATGATGGAAGTGACACTGCAGGGCTTTCAGCATTAGGGTTTATGAGGTCTAGTGGCTTCTGTCCTTACTCTCTGGCAGCCCTGTGTGTTATCCCTGCTCCCAGTGAGCTTGTAGCTGAGTGCAGCCCCTTGACCCTCACGGAAGAGCAGGATGGCCAAGCCCAGTCCAGCCAACCCATGAATGATGGGGCATAATACATTGCTGTGTCTTTACGTCACTAGGTTTGGAGTCCTCTGTTACACAGCAATAGGTGACTGAAACATCTTGTAACTAGATGAGGTGGGACTCTGTGACTGACAACCCCAGTGTGGACACATGGGATGGGAAGGGGACTCAAAAAAACAAAAAGGAAATAGAAGTGCTAGAACCACTGCCTCCCACCCCTAGGCAATCCTCTACCAACGTTATGCCCTTCTTTCCATAAATTCTAGAAATATTCCTTTATTTAAAAGAGAACTGCCCATATGCCAATTAAAATGTACCTCCTTCCTCCACAGAGACAATAGGGGAAAAATTGTTTCCATCACAGCACCCAGTTGCAAACACAGCTTTTCTCATTGATTTCCTCCTAATTCTACCCAGGTGTATTTTCTCATGGTCTGTCAATCTATGAACTTAGTCATAATTTTAACCCCTCTCGACACACCCAGGATACAAAAGTGGAATGAGGAAAAGAATATTATCAGAGTTTTCACCACCTTTGTGAAAAGGGAGAAAAGATCAATGGCCTTTATTTGCACAGCTATTCTATTGGGCAGTGCAGTAAGAAGCCAGCATTTTGGCAGTTCAGGGTGTTTCCTTGTTCATTCACCAGGCCCACCCAGCTCTGCCCTGGGGAAGCCTTGCTTTTGTCCCTGTTGTTCGTGGTCACAATTGCTCAGCAGCCCACGGCCTGTGTCCCAGAGGCCTGGGGGTTGTGCAATGAAAGACCAGTGTGTGCAGGACTGAAGAGTCTCTTGCCCAACAACTCCCCAAGGAACCCTGTCATCTGTTGCTTGACTGGATTTCTGGAAACTCCACTGGCTGGTAAACAAAGACCAGAGCTCTTTGAGTCAGAGTCCATGAGTCTGGATACACCCTTGAAGTTTTGATTGCTTATTAATGGATCTCAAAGCTCTGTCCATTATCTCAGCTAAATGGCTCCATTTGAGGGGCTGGAGTAAGTCACAAGGCAAAGCTAAGCTGGCTGCTACCCCCAGGTTGTAAAGGAAATGCACAAGAGGCTATCTTATTCCCCACTTTCACTAGCTTTATCATGGTAAGAAAGTGGGGAGAAAGAGGGAGAGAAAGACGAAAGATAGGAAGGAAAGACAGAGAGAAAGAAAGGGAGTGAGAAAGAATGGGAGAGGGGAGAGACAGGGGAAAGGAGAGAGGGAAAGAAATAGGAGGAAGGGAGAGAGGCAGAAAGGGAGACAGGGAGGGAAGTAGGAGGGAAAGAAGGAAAGGAAAACAGGTTTAAGGTAGAGGGAAATAAAGGTAGAAACCAGCCAAAAGCGTGCCCAGCTGACCCTTTCCTCTGCCTCCCAGACAGCGTTTTGCTTGCTTCTCTAAACGATGGCTTCATTCTCCCATAGGTTCTCTGCAACAGGAGTAGAAGAGCTGCCTTCTGCACATTCCACACCAATATTCCCGTGGCCTGTGGTCCCAGGAAAAAAAAAAAAAAAAAAACCTTTCCCAGCATCTGTGTATCATATTTCATAGAAAAGTTCTATTAGCCCTGCTTGCGTCACTCGCTATTTCAAGGGAAACAGTGTTGCCAACACCTGGAACTTGTTTTCTCCCCTTTTCCCAGAGAGGGCAGGAGCTGTGACTGATGGCCTAACTGGGTGGGAGGATCAGTTTCCCTCAGAGAATAGGGGTCTAAACCTAAAAAACAAAGAATGTAACAAATGGTGCCTAATGTTACTATTAAACTGCTCAGAGTGGCTTTAGATTTTTAACCTGAGACTTTGCATTTTTTTTTTATTAGAGAAGTTGTAAATGTGCAGAAAACTCAGGCAGAAAATACAGAGTTCCCATATACGCCACCCCCCATTATTAACACCTTGCGTTAGTGTGCCGCGCTTGTCACATGTGATGAAAGATTATTAGAATTGTAAGTATAGTTCACATTAGGTTCAGTGTTGGCATTGTACACTTATGATTTTTTAAAATTTTTATTCTGGTAACATATATACAACCTAAAATTTCCCCTTTTAGCTACACTCAAATATGTAATTCGGTGCTGTTCATTACATTCACAATTGTGTGCTACCATCGCCACCATCCATTACTAAAACTTTTCTTTATAACCTGGGAATTCTCCAGCTGGAGGGTTAAAGAAGGGCCTCCAAGTGAAGACTTTCAAAATCTTCCCCGAGCAGGAGTTTCCAGCCATTCCTGGGATTTGGTGAAGGGCAGCATTTCCTGTACTCTACAATCGTGGGCCTCTCAGTTGCCTTTCCTGCTGCGATTCTGTTTGATTCTGGCTTCCGTACATGCGGCCCTGCCGATGGCCGGTTGGAGGACACGGCGCCCAACCAGCTGGTGGTTTAGGAACTGCCACAGTGCCCGGCAAAGGTGCTAAGTGCCCTCTGCTCAAGGACAGGGAACCCTCCACCCCACCCTTGTGTCACCCAGACCCCAAAACACAGCTGCTTCCAGTGGCTCAGAGACCTGGGGCAATAGCCCGCTCACCCCTAACCCAGGCAAGAAGAGATGGGCTGGCTCGGGGGGCAAAAGACAGGCCCAGTGGCAGATGCTCACCTCAACGCCAGTCCCTGCTCCTCTGCAAAGCAAGGCCTTTGTTCTGGAACCAGGTGGATGTGTTTGTAGTTTCTCTTCCTTAAGAACAAATTTTACCCAGCTGTTCCTCAAACCTGTAGGTAGATACATCCCACAAGGACCCTCCGCTGGCCCTGCCTTCTCACCCTGATATAATTTGATTTCAAAAGGAATGGATTCTCTCCAGATTTTGGCTCTAAAGGAAACTATTGCTTTCGATTACTTTAATTCCAGAAAATTGCTTGGTGGAGCCTCTAACTTGCCTCTTAGGAGCCTAGAACAAGTTCCAAAGTCAGCAGTGATGAAGTCATCGCCCACCAGCCCTTTCCTTCCTCAGTTGTTGCTTCCAAATTTATAGTTGTGAATAGAACTTGCTTCTTTCTTTTAAATAATGTTTTGGTTCTCTGCTTTTATTTTATTTTTTTGAAAAAAAGCCACATGATTTTTGCTGGAACTACGGAAAATAGAGACATCATCAAGAAGAAATTTGCATCACCCAAAACCTTAAAGTTAACCACTGTTAACATTTCAGTGGGTTTATGACTTAAAATGACTTGAAAAATAAGCAAATTTCTGGACAGGAAGCCACAAGGACACGTAAGCCGAGGTGTGGGGTGATCAGTTTCTTCTGTGATTTTCTTTCTTTCAATGTCCATTCTGCTGTCCTGGCAGCTTCCCTTTGCAGCCGAGTCCACCTGCTCCCTCTTCCTCATCCAGCAGCAGAGAGAGAAAAACCCTCCTCCTTTCACGGAATAACAGATTTTTCCTGCAGTTTGAATGGGTAAATTAGGTTCTGGTAAAAAGAAGGAGGAGGTAAACAGATGTGAACTAGTACACCACACTTACTTTGTGGTTTTCTGAGTTTTAAAGGACAGTGCAGGAGACAGTGACATTCTCGTGAGCTATTAACTATCAGGAGTAATGACCACCATGTGCACTGCCTCAGCATTTTAACAGGGACAACATCTACTCATGTATGTGGTCCCTGTCTTTACCCCTGTACTCCAGTGTTTTTCTCAATTAAAGGCAAGTATTCACCAAATCAGTTGTGATGTGACTAAGAAGATGGGATGAAGAAAATCACAGCCTCAGAGACAGGTGGTAAGGGAGTGATCTGAGTCAGGGGCTAAATTGATTTATGTGCCACAGAGCATGGGATTAGAGAGGGGGAGGGGAGAAGGGAAAAGCCACATGGCCTGGAAGCTACAAGGAGTTGCTGGGAATGGAATGTAGCACATTAGGTATTCTGGAGCAGGTACAGACTCCAAATGAATCGGGAGTTGAGGAAGATGTGGATTACGAATTGGATTCCCATCAAAGTTCCTCAAAACACACACGAGGACTATGGAAACATTTTTTAAAATAACATTTGGTGGCTGGGCTGGGCCTCTTTGAATGTGACCTCATGCGGAGACTGGACCACACGTGGGCACAGGATGTACTTGGGTTACAGTGAGTCACACATCCGTCTCTCATTTTCCTGGCAAATAATGGTCACCTTCATCTTATGAATAATGCTTAGCACAGCACCTGTCATCTTGTTGACACTCAGTTATTGTTTGCTGAGTTGAATTGGATTGGAAAGGAAGGGAAGGCATGGGAGCTTATTCAGAACCCACCATAATCTAGGCCCTTTACACACAAAGTGGAGGAAAGCAAAGTTCAAAGAGATGGGGAGGTTTGCAAGGCTGCAACTGATGAATGAGGAAGCCAGGGTTCAAGGCCAGGTCTGTTTGAGGTGGGATAGAAAACCCTCTGGTGACAGCCTCCAAGGAGCCTGTGCCCTGAGCCCAGAATAGGGGGCAGGGGCGGTGCTTAATAGTGATCAGTACCCCCCCCTTTATATGTAAAATCCCTGCTCTGTGACCTGCCAGAGTGCACCGTCCACCACGAATGCTAAAATACATCTGTTGGGTGAATCCACGAATGAAGAAATAAATGAAGTAAAGAAATCTAGAGACCAAAGACTGATACCGAGAATAGAAACGGAGAGAAAAGAGAGAGGCAGCAGAGAACAAGGGGAGAGAGGAAGAGATAACACAAAAAATGAAATCAGGATCCAGAGAGTATCAGAAAAGCAAAATGCACAGAGTGGGAGGGAGAAAGACAGAGGGGTTGGAAGCATTTGGGAATATTGTGGGCAGAGAGGGAGTGAGGGCTTCCCAGGCAGTGGGTGGGAAAGCAGAAATCCAGGGCAGAGAGCTTGGGAAGGAAAAGCAGAGAGGGAGAGGCCAGGCTGGGGACAAGGCCCGAGCTGCTAGGCAGCAAGGGAGGCCCTTTCCTATCGGGGGACAGTCATCCCAAGCCTATGGGGGGCAGTGGGCAACATGCTCACATCTCAAAAATCCTTGTGGCAGTCTTGAAGGACCCAGTGTGAGAGGATGCTGAGGAAACACACACACACACATATACACTCACACACAAAAGCAAGGGGGAAATATACCAGTGCAGTTTTAATGATTTTCCTGCTCTGTCTTCAGAAACAATCAATGCATAGAGACATCTACCTGTCCCCTGTTATCTGACTGACTGTTCTCTCTACCTCCTTCTGTCCCCACACAGTTGGGCCTTCAAATCCCATTTCCAGGGCCCACCTCCCTTCTGCACCTACCTGCCGCAAACACATCCCACCTGCACCCATCCCACCCCAGGCAACTCCCACCTGCACCTACCTGCCCCAGGAGCCTCCTACCTGCTCCCATCCCACCCCAGGCTCCTCCCACCTGCACCTACCTGCCCCAGGCACCTCCCACCTGCACCCATCCCACCCCAGGCACCTCCCACCTGCACCCACCTGCCCCAGGAGCCTCCCACCTGCACCCATCTGCCCCAGGCACCTCCCATCTGCACCCACCCACCCCAGCCAACTCCCACCTGCAACTACCCCACCCCATGTACCTCTCACATGCACCCACCTGCCCCAGACACCTCCCACTTGCGCCCATCCCACCCACACTGTCTCCCGAGGCAGACGATGATCCCACCTTGTTTCTTTCCAAAGGGAGGAAGAGCAGAGTGTCTGATGAGCACAAATGGGAGGCTCCATCTGCAGCTCGAGTTGCTCAGCTGGGGAATTCTAAAGTACCTAAGAGTGAGCATGTGAAAGAGACATTCATTTGTTCATGTGGACAGAGGGGTGGAAATCAGGGAGTCCAGCCCACAGACGATGTCCTTGTCCTAATCCCTGGAACCTGTGACTATGACCTTGGACTTTCTAGACATCATTAGGGATGGGGACATTACCCTAGATAGCCTGGGTGGGCCCTAAATGTAATCACTTGATCCTAAGACAGAGGTTTGACACTTGACCCGGGAGAGGAGAAGGCAGTGTGACCACAGAAAGTAGAGGACAGAGGATGGAGTTCCCAAGTCAAGGAGTGAAGCTCTAGAAGGAGAAAGCAAGGGAGCATGTTCTCCCCTGGAGTCTCTGGAGGGCGCGGGCCCTGCCAACACCTTGGTTTTGGCCTCCCAAGAACTGTAAGATGATACGTTTGTAATCCTTTAATTCACTAAATGTTTAGCAATTTGTTATGACAGCCATAGAAACTACTTTGGAGGAGAATGAGTTTTAATTCTGTGTGAAGGAGAGTTTTCTAAGATTCTAATATTAGAATAGGTTGCCTTGGGACATAATGAGCTCTCTGTCTCTGGAGGCATGCAAAGAGTTAATGCATCTTTGCCAGAGATGGGGTTGGGCTGTTGGAGTGTCAGATGAGACGTGGCTTAAGTTCCTCCCAAGCCTCTTTACACGTGCTACAATGCATGTAGTACCAGCTCTGGACCTGACCAATCACATGTGAAGTTCCATTAAACTCTTGCCATGGGCTAATTAATTAGCCACTAATTATCCTCATTTTTTGTAAGAGGAAACTGAAGCTCAGAAAGGATACATCCCTGGCCGGTGAGTAGAACTAGAATTCAAACAGGAGTCCGCCTGATTATAAGCCATAACCACTGTTATATTTCCCTTACATGATTTCCAGTTCCTCACTACAAAATGAAGACATTCCACTTGAAAATCCAAAAAGGAGCAGAATGTAGAGAGGAAAAGCCCAGGATGGAGACAGAAAACTTGGCTACCTATTGGCTGTGTGGCCTCAGGCAAGGTAAATCATTTCCCTGATCCTTATCTACCTACAGGGATAAAATGGGGTTATAAATACTACCTATCTCTTAGGGCTATTCTGAAAACTAAGTGAACTAGCTCATGTGGGTGGCATAGACAAGGCCTAACTCACAAGCAGTGCACGAAACATGTTACTGTTACTGCCTCTGACGCAACTAGGAGGCACTACCAGACACCGTGTCCCCAGGAACTGCAAGGACCTTCGTGCATGCATCGCGCCAAGGATGGGGAGGTCTTCTACAGGACTTAGAGCACCTAATCTGGTGAGCCCAAGTCAAATGTCAACCCTGCAGTACTCTCCATGTAGCAAGGTCCAAACTTCATTTTCTGTTCTGTAAAGTGAGAATAATTGGCACATTGCCTTAGATCACTGCCTTGCTATAAAAATCAGAGATCCTTTACATAAAAGCCTTAGCCCTTAGGTCCTATTGCATTAGGAAATTATTGGAAGGATGTATTTTGGGGATAACGTAGGGGGTGATGGAGGTGGAGGTGGTGGTGGTCATAAATGCTACTCAGTGCAAGCTTGTTGAATGAATTTAAAATGGCCCCTACACAGGAGAAACTCCTTCCATCCAGGAACACAGATGTGGAACTAAGTCACCCACTATCTTTAGATCGGGCTGTAAGAGGAACGAGAAAAAGGTGTTGTGTGAGCCAGAGGGTGGAGCACACAGAGGTGCTTGGAGAACCCCAGTGCTAACTGCACCCTCCTTTCCAGGGGCTCTGATGTGCCCCCAGCTCTCCAGTGCATCCGTGCACGGCCTCCCAGGACCCCACAGGAAGCAGGGCTTTCCTGCTACAAGAGCCAACCCATTGGTCTCCCTTTCCAACAGGCAGCCCCTCTCCAGTCTGCTGCTGATCAGCATGTGTTTATCTATTCAATCACAGGGCAGAGGAGTGTCTGGAAATGAAAGAAAATGTTCCGTCCCAGGTTGGTTTCTCCTGTCACATAGAGAGCTGCTGGGTTACCTGGGTCCCTGAGCGCCCACCCTGGACATAGCCCAGCCTTCTCATTCTCCAGATCTCAGTGGAATGTCACCTCCTCTAAGGGGTTGGACGTCCTTAGCCACGTGGATCTCCCTGGTGTCTTTCTGACATATCCCACAGGCTTTCTTGTAACATGTTTCTTCCCTTTGCAATGACATGTCTGTGGGTTACCTGTTTAGTTTCTTTCTGTACTAAACTCTAGGCCCCAGGAGGGCAAGGACTACGTCCCTTTCATTGACAGTGGCCTCCCCTGGGCCTTACAGAATGCTTGGAGCATCATAGGTGCTTGGAAAATGAAGGAATGCGTATTCATCTGGCTTTTAGAAAGCAAATGGCCTGCCCCATGCCTCCTCCCACAGACCCATAGTATCTGAGCACTGAGAGGCCTTAACAAGCATCTTCCCAGCTGCCCACGCGATTCTGGAGTCCCAGCTGCGAAATCTGGACAGCTGGCTGCACCACTCCTCTTAAACAAAGCTGGAATCTCGTGACCCACTTCCCTCCATCCTTGAAGGCAGAGTGATACCCTAGCGAGAGTGCAAACAGAGCAGTTAGACAGCCAGCCACACTGAGGGCCCCAGACAAGCGCTAAACAATCAGACCTCAGTTTCATCAGCAGCAAAATGGAGTCG
This sequence comes from Bradypus variegatus, assembly GCA_004027775.1. Taxonomy (NCBI): domain Eukaryota; kingdom Metazoa; phylum Chordata; class Mammalia; order Pilosa; family Bradypodidae; genus Bradypus; species Bradypus variegatus. Next base: position 10,620 of record PVKY010007544.1, read on the forward strand.
TGACACCACCACATGTGGCCTCCAGCACAGCATATACTCAGGAAATCACCATCACGATTGCTGTGTTCCTGCTGAGAATATTCTAGAATTCTTGGCCTTGGTGTGACATGTAAAATTCAGACTCATCAAGGATCAGTGAATAACGATTCATTCAGTTTATACCGAATGAATATATGTGCTGCGACTTTGTATTATATTACATAATCTGCAAATATCTCTCCATTTTAAAGATACTGAGACCCAAACAGTTAACCTGTCTTGTGTGAATGATACAAACAGTTTGAATAATAGCAGTTACCATAGTCGGGGCTTACCATGAGTCAAGCAATGTGCTAAGTACTTGACTTTCATTGTCTCACTTGATCCCAGCCCAGTCAACAATGGCAAGTGTATTTATCTCCATTTAACAGATAATAAAACTGAGGCCCAGGTTAGCATGGCTAATAAGTGATCAAACCAACATTAGAATCCTGCTGGACCCAGAGGTAAGGAAACAGTCCCTACCTCCAAATTCAAGTCGAGAACTTTTCCCACCAGGCCGTTTCGTGAAGTTGAATCAGTTTAGTTCTTGGAAACTCCGAAAGGCTGTCTGCCTCACAGGGGGGTTCATAGAGTCAAACAGGAAGCCATAGCTGAAGGTACACCATGAACCGTGATGTGAGATGCTCACAAAGGGCGCCGGGAGTGTTGGTGTTCAAGGCTTAACAATGAGGCCCAGAGTATAGATGGTGTGGCCTGACAGCATCTGTCAAGAAAGGCTGCACGGGACCAGCAGAAGTTCAGTTAGGCCCTGTAGAACAGCCTGCATGGCATATACCATGTTAGGGCAACTCAAGTCACTTGCAATGCCTTTTCCCCTGCCTTCCTTCCTAGACCCCCGTGTAGTTAGCAGTGGCTGTGTCCCAGTCTGTCCAATGGAATGTGGGAAGTCCCTCGGTGGAGCTTTATCAAAGAGGCTCAGCTGGCATGCCCCTCAAGCATCACATTGCATGCCTTGGCTCCTGCACCTTTCCTTCTTCTTCCTGCCTGGGATATAGATTGCCACACTAAGAGATATAGCAGCCTTTATGTGACCATGAGGATGAACGTCCCAACAACAAACAGGAAGAGGGTAAGAGTAGCTCTCTAATGGCTGTCAGCCCAAGAAAATTTCATGTGAAATAAATAAGTTCTCAGGCATTTAAATTTATGTTACTTGGGTTGTCTTTTATTTACCACTGGGAAGGGTTTGATAGATGGTAGCACAAATAGTGATAGGGTGGGCAGGGACAGAAGAGGAAAGAACTGAAGGAACCAGCTCATAGTGAGCCAAGATGAATGTACACATGGGCACTGTGGGCACTAGGGAGAGAGATGTTTGCTTACCCAGTATGGGGGTCTAATGGTCTGCATTCTAACCTACCCAACCCTCCAGTACATGCTTGCCAGGAGATTTCTAAGGCTGTCAAGTGCCCAGGCCAGAATGGGCATTCGTTTTACTCATTCAGAAAACCTATCTTGAGCATGGTTCTCCTAAGTGCTTCAAATGCATGGCCTCATTCAACCTTTCCAACACTGCCAAGGGGTTGGTTGTGGGCACCCCTATCCCCATTTTACGGATGAGAAAACTGAGGTCTGGAAAGGTAAACGCCATGACCACGATGGTTGGCCTAGCAGTCAATCCCGGGTCTCACTAACTCCAAGCTCTGGGCTTTGTTTGACTCCTGCACTAAACCACAAACCAAATGTCTGCCCCCTTGGGAATCCATTGGAGCCCCAATTGCTCAGTCTCTTCCTTGTGGTCTCACAGTTCTCTATGCAGAACCAAGATGTAATGATTTACACCACAGGCTTTTCTATTGCTCTGTGACGTCATTCTCTGCCAGGGATTAGGCCTTATCCAGCTTCATATCCCAGTGCCTACTATGCTGTCCAGATAAATATCAGTTGAAAAATGAGTTACTAACCAAACACAGAGATTAGCCTTGTCAACAACTGACCAGAGGGGGCCTGGCTTTGAGCAGGACATTGATGGAATAAAATATAAGCTCCAGTCATAGGAAACAAGAATAAGGTGATGCTGAACCTTCTAAATGATTGGCATCTCTTCCGCTTTTGCACATTTCAAAATATAAATTTTAATATAAAGAAACTCCTCCTGAATGCTGCACATTTGCTAGATACCTAGAATCCATCCCAGGATTTCTAGACACAGCAGAACGAGAGGCATTGCCTTTGACATGGTTCACAGATGCTCTGCCAAGTCACTAACCTGGCTTCTTTCTTTCTTTCCAAGAGAAGTGCGCTGAGGGAAAGAAATAATATTACATTCTGAGCCAGATGAAGACCATGTAACTTATTGTATATAAGCAGAGATAAATTGTGTACACCCCCAAAGCTGGCTTGATAACAATTCATCAAACTTTGTCACCAAAATCTTAAAAAGCTGATGTGAGTCATGGGGAGATATTTTGCACAAGATTTGTCACTTTGATCTGAACTGGAAATGAATTAAAAAATATAAAACGTCACTTGGCTGTGATTCGGCACTCTTCCAAGCTGACAGGCAGTGTAAAGGGATAAGATCTTTTCTCTAGTTCTAAAAAATGTAGTCAACAGATTTGCCGCTTAGTTTCTTATCCACCTGAAGAGAGATCAGAGAGAATGACTGTAAGTCAACTACAAGAAATAGCTTTTCTTTTTTATTTCCTGACAGCACTTGGTGTGGGGAAAGTGGCCATATCTTTGTGCTCTCTTTCTAGGGAAATGACAGCTCTGAAATATAATTATGCTCATCTTGGGATGCTACGGTTGGGTATGCTCCCTTCCCATAACACGGAGAAACAATTACATTTGAAAATTAGAAGGTATTACAATCCCTCTCCAAGCACAGATACTTCTCATTCATAATTGTAGCACATACAGATTACCTTCTATTTACCTAAGCATTTCCAACTGTTTATAAAATTTCAAGGCATTTCCCTAAAAATACTTAGGATGAGAAAGATAGAACTGTGAGTGGTAATGCTAAAAAGGTGTTCAACAATTAGTCAGATAACCAGAAGCTACAGAATGGTTCTCAGTTCGTATGCTCTCTGCAGAAAATGAGCAGAACACATAGGCTAAAACCACAAGGAAGGTATATCCTGTAGAGTTTGTAATGATAAAGGAATTTGCAACTAAATATATATAACACAGCCCATTGCACAGTGCAGTGGCTAGCAGCCAGGCTCTGTGGATAGACAAATGCATGTTAAAATTCTGGCTCTGCCACTTGCTAATGGATTGGTCTTGGATACGTAACTTTTCCAAGCCTCTGACTTTTTTTTTAACTTGGAAAATGGACATAAAGTAACATTGTCCTATAGGAATATTGTTAGGTATTGAATGATGCCATTTAATCTCATTTAACATGGAGAAGTATCCAGCAAAGCTCATGGAACACAACAAGCATTCAATAAGTCTTAGTTAACTTTATGGTTCCTCATCCGAGATGGGAGTTATCTTACTTAACGTGCTGTCTTGGTTGTTTTACTTCTATGTAGCCTGAAACAAAATCTCAGTAATTTAAAAATTCCACTCATGACCTTTCCCCTCCAGTTCAATTTTACATCGGGACACATGTGTTCTTAAACATACATTCTTCCACAATGAAAGTTTCAGGAACCCACCCCATGGGGTGTGGACTGTGGACGGAATGCTTAAAGACCTATAGTTTGCCATATCAGATTTTTTAATCCCAATTTCCTTGGCTGTTGAGAAATAACACTCCGGGCTAGATTTGCCTCTCTGGGCACTCTTTCTCCTTCTGCTGTCTGCACTCATGTTTGTCTGCTCAGCCACTAAATGCTATTGATTACACGACCCTGCCCGTGACCCCCTGCTTACCTGCATCCTCTCTCTAGAAGAGGGGATCCCTTTTGTGGCTTTAATTTCTGTGCACGTTTATGTGTCCTGCATCTAAATCTCCTGCCCTGATCTTGCTCTTGACACCAGTTGGCTGTTGGACCTCCTTCCTGCTGGGCTTCTCTAACTTAATCTGCCATTAGCACCTCACACCCCATACACCTCCGAACCATCCTTCCATCCTCACCCCCCAACACCTCCCCCACTGCCGTCAAACGCAGGAGATGGGAGCCACGTAAGCCTCAAGCCTCGTACTCAGGATGTCGTATCCACCCACCCCTCTCTTTCCCCTGTCATTCCCAAGCAGACAGAAAATG
>PVKY010007545.1:0-14820 GCA_004027775.1 Bradypus variegatus
ATTCTGATCAAGTCTCCATTTATTGAGGGAAATTCCAGGGTTTATATAGCGGGTGAAAGGGCGGGCAGAACCACAACTAGGCATTCAGCCATAGGTCCTTGAGGAGACAAAGACGGCAAAGACCATTGGTCCCTAGAACTAGCTGATTGGCAGGAAAGTGGCAACTAAAGACAAAGAAATCGAAACTTAAGACTGAAGGCAAGGAAACAGGAACTTAGCTCAGCTCAGCATGTCAAACGGCATTTGGTCATGAAATGGCCAAGCAGATGCCAAATGCTTCCCACACATAATATATACAAACGGGCACACATACTGAGCCTGTGATCTGCTGCAGGTTGCCCCTGGCATTCATGATGACAGGCTTTCAGGGCTAACTGATGTCCTCACCCTCTTCCAATATGCCTGTCTCAGGCCAGGATCTGAGCAACGTCTGGGGTGGTTGAGTCCTGATGGGTTTAGCTCTCTGAAGTTCAATTTCTCATCTGGGAAAAAAGGTTGATAACATCCACTCTCCGGGTTTGTTGTGAAGATCAGATAAAGTAATATATGTAAAATTCCTTACACAGTGCTTGGAGTATGGAAGGAAGCCAATACATGTTCATCCCTTACTCTCTTCCTTTCCTTCCCCTCTACTGCCACCCTCTCTCAGTTGCCAAGCCAGAAGCTGGGAAGTCACCTAGTTTCCTTTCCCTCACTCCCTAAAAATGATCCAGCTATGACCTGTCATTCCTATCTCCTTACCTCTCCATGCCCGCTACCTCTTAATTTCATTCAGGCTTCCATCATTTTTTTCTTATTACTCCTGTAGCCTATTAAATTGTTCTCCCAACTCCCAGCCTCCTCTTTCCAACTTATCCTCCATGCTGTAGCTATTTCTAAAATGCAGATTTGATTGTGTCTCTCCCCTGCTTAAAATTCTTCATTTGCTTCCCATCACCCTCAGTACAAAATCCAATCTCTTTAGTATGTCACACAAAGTCCTTTGTGATCTGGCCCGTATTTATCACTCTTGTCTTATCTATTCCAACCTCAGTGCCCTCCCCTGACCTAATACTTCACATTGTAGCTTAAGCATTTAGAGTTCCCGGAACAAGCTGGGCTTGCTCACCACTGAACATCTGCCCTTGTTTTGCCTGATTAGGGTTGCCATTTCCAACTTCCAAACCTTTCACTCCTGGTCCTCCTGTTGACTCTTCAGGCCTGAGCGGGGCAGATCACCTCTGGGAGCCTGTGGGTTAGAGTTATGCCCAGGTGCACACTTTTGTCACAACATTTATCACATTGAAGAACAAATGTCTGTTTCTTTCTGACTCTGTCAATCAAATGTGATTGTTTAAATAAAGGCTGCATCTCTTGATTTGAGCTCCTTGAGGTCTTGTGTACTCTAGGCACTATAATAAATGTTGAATGAACAAATTGGCTAGGATATGAATTAAGGTCTGATTCCAAACTCATCCTCTTTCTATGGCATCATATACAATTATTTTTGAATGCATTCTCTCCATCAACAAATATTTAATGGGCATCTACTTTGTGCCAGGCATTTTGCTAGCCCAGTAGTTTCCATGATTCTATCTGTATACATTCCAGTTTCCCCCATTAGCTGTTATCTTTTATAGTTAATTACCCTTTGCTGTCCTGACTCTCTGGACATCTACCTCTGCCCACTAGTCTTCTAGTCTGATTCCTAACTCCTTTCTGACTTATGAACCGTTGCTACCTGCTAGTCCTACCTGCCAGTTTGCTTTTGGCATCTAACCAAACCTACTCAGTTGTCTTTTGAGCCAAATTTCCGGTTTGGGCCTGCTCTATCCTGTTTCCCCCAGGTCCTGGCACAAACAGTTCTTTAAGAGGACAGGTTCAGGCTACCCCCTTTCCTTTCACCTTGTAATCTGGTTTTAATCCTCTTTCTCTAAATTCATCAGTGATCTCCTGGAGGCTAATTCAATGGTTTTCACTTACATTTCTCCCAATCAACCTCCCTACTTCTTTTGACTTCCTGACAAGCACATTCTCTTCTTTGAAACTCTTTTTCTCCCTAGCCACTCCCCCCAGGAAGCTTTTGACTCTTTTGGTGTCAACTGATGTCTTTTTTTGACCTATTATCTTTTTGAACTATTACTCTTAACTATTATACAACTTACTGATGTAGCATACTTGGGCATTTAATCATCTATGGCAGGGTTTGGCAAACAGCAACCTGTGGGTCAAATATGATCTGCTGCCTGTTTTTGCATGACTTATAAGTTAAGGATAGGTTTTACATTAAAATAAAATGTAATATATTAGGACATGAAAATTATAGGCAATTCAAACTTCAGGGTCCAAAAATACAGTTTTATTGGAACATAGCCACGCCTATTTGTTTACATACGGTCTACAGCTGCTTTCAAGTTAAAATGGCAGAATTGAGTATTTGCACGGAGACCTTATGGCCTGCAAAACCCAAAATATTTACTATTGGTTTACTGACCCCTGATCTACAATCTGAATTCTCTTTGATATGATCTTTGTTTAAGAACTTCAGACAGGTCTGCTTTAATAAAGAAAATCTTTCCAATGCTAATTAGCCATTCATTAGAAAGGTGGGAGAAGCCAGAGGGGTAAGCTGCATAGAGTGGGTAGGAGTTAGCCTAGTTAGACACTTAGTAACGTAGGCAACCAGATTCCCATTAGAAAGTGAGAGTCAGAGGATCTCAGGCGGATAGGGGAAAAGAGGTGATCTTTTCCCATTTTCTCTGTCTCTGGGCAGAGGGTCTAGCTAGAGAAAGGGCTGTTCAAGGTCTTACCTGAATCTAGCTGTTGAGAAGAGATAAGTGGTTGCTGACTGAGAGAAGCTCAGTTATTGACTTAGTTAAAATAGGCCATGAAAGAAACCACAAAGTGTGTAACAGCTAAAGCTGAAAGTGTCTTGGCTGAATGAAGCTGTAAGTAGGCCTAGAAGTATCCTAGGCAAGAGAATTATTTAAAGGATTTCCTTAAAGTAGAAATGAAAGCTAGATATTTAGATAAATGGGGATAACAGTTGAAGTTATCAAAATTTCATGACTTTTACCTATGTGTAATATTTTTCTTAAAAATTATACAACATAGTAATTATGTAACAAAGCTTCATCTATTTAAAAAATAATCTCTATTTTAAAAATATAGATTGTGGGCTTCATCTTTCACATCTGCTCCCTGCACCCTGACAGAATCCACTTGACTTGTTTTGATACTCAAACATGGACCACCAAATGGTGGGTTCCTACCTGAACTGCAGGAAGAAACAAGCTAGACTGGGGGAGATAGAACCTGCATATTGAAGCCTAATATTTTAGTGGCAACATTAAGTGCAAGGCTATAAGAAGTGTGTCTGTGTTTATTTATTTATTTTTTTAATAGGTTCACAGCCATACCTGGCATAGTGAAGGGCACAATGCCAGCTTGAAGTTGAATGAATCAGAAGGTGTAAAATAACTTTTGGGGGAGCTCATTACCTTATCACTGGAAAGTGTTCAAGTGGACTCCGGGGGATCAGAAGGCAGATTTTTGGGGGAGGAGTTTTTATGCATTGTGTAGGAGGTAGGACTTGATGAACCCTAAAATGTCTTCAAACTTCTAAGATCTGTGATCTTCCCCAACAAATAGGCACTTCACAATTTCCCTGTTCTGTGACACGGTACATCATCCACTTGCTCCAGTTTCTCTTGCGCAAGCGCTCGCGCGGATCCCTTACCCAGAAAGTGATCCTACTACTAAATTCTACTACTAAAGCAACATCCCTTGGCTTTACCATTTTCCTCCGCTGTTTTTGCTTCCCACGTACCCTCTTGACCTCCTTAGAACTCTTCTTTCTTCTCTTTCTCAAACTCAGACACGTTTCTGTCCCTTCTTTCCCTTCCATCTTCGCTCCCCCCACTTGATTTTCCGTCCTCTCATCAGACAGTCTTCCCCTCCTTCCCGCTCGCTGTCTGTCTTACCCTAGTTTGGAAATGCTGCAAACCTCCGGGCCTGCCATCATTGGATGCGAGGGGCTGTCATCTGCGGTAGGAGTAGTTCCTATTGGTCTGGCTGGAGGAAGGCAACGGAGCTGACTATAAAAGGTGGGGCCGGTGGAGGCGCGCCGAGCGGCGTTGACAGGACCGGGTCGGCAAGGGATCCCCTGGCGGGGAGCTGAGCGCGGAGAGCCGGGACTCCCGCACCGGACAGCTGCTCTCTCTACTAGCTCTCCGCGCCTCGTCAGCAGGGACCTCTGCCTCCGGGTCCTGCAACTCGCGGCCCCCATCCGTGCAGCCTCGAGGGCCCCTCTCTTCACCTGCGCGTGCAGCGCCCCGCCGCCGCGATGAGCGAGGTGAGCGGGGCGGCCGGGCCCCCGCCTCTCGTAATCCTGGGTCTGGGGCGGGGAGGAAGCAGCAGCTCGGGGTCTCGGGGAGATGAGGGAGGGCGCGGCAGCCAGGAGCCACGGGGGAACCCTCCAGACACGTCCCACTGCCCCTCTGGGAAAGCTCCGAACTCAGGGTGCTAGGGACCTATTGGAAGAGGGGGCGCTCTAAGTCCCACGACCGTGGATGATGTTTTTGGAGTGACTGGAGACTGGGGGTCTGAGCTCTCAGGTCAAAAGTCTCCTCAGTACACTGCCCTCTGCGTCTGTCTTACGGCTGTGAAGTTATTCTGGAGGAATTCCCTTTGCTCCCCTCAATTCTGAGAAAAACGTTCCCTTCTTGCCTCTCTCCACTAGGGCTGTATTGCTTTCCCACTCCTTATGTAGCATTCCAACAAGAAATCCATCCCATGCCCCCTGCCTCGGCACTTTTCCCTCTTTAGGGACGTAGGTGGCATCCTGCCCTCCACTCATTTGGTCAGGAGCCATTTTTAATATTCAGAAGCCTCTGGAGTGGGTACATGCTCAGCCCTTGGGGAGATGTCCCTTTCAAGAGTAGACCTCCCTGTGCGTGTCTGTTACATTCTGAGTCTTCAGGCAAGCTTGGTGGTATTTATCAGAGCCAGACTCAGTCCAGTAATTGTGATTGACTCTTTTCGACGATAACAGTCTTTGGGGGGAGACGGGTATGTGAAAGCAGAGCTTTAGAAACACCTCTCCGGTTGTTTGTATTGATTTGTAGGCACAGACTCATGTCCAGAAACAAGTATCTTTTTTCCCAGGTAAAGTCAGTCTGGACACTGTCATCACATATTTGCTCTCTGCAACCCTTTCCTAGTCCTCAGGTCCTACTTTGTCTTCCTCCAGGTGTATTTGCAGATTGCTTTCCAGTCATTGTCTCAAATCCACATTCTCAGCTATATGCTAGACCCCAGCTCCGTTACTTACTAGATATTAGGCAAGTTACCAAACTTTCCTGTGCTTCAGAAATGGAAATAAAATTATATCGGTTGTTCTAAGGATTAAATGACATAATGTGTGCCAAGTAAAAGAACAGTGCCTGGCAGCATAGGCATTAGATATATGTTAGCTATTATTATCTCCCTGTTTCTTTCTTCTGTTTTAGAATATTACAGGAAACTAGCAGGAGAATTCCCAAGGATTCTAGTTTAGTGAAGGAACAGGACCCTGGAGCCTGGGTCCCAGATCTTCATGTGAAACCTTGCTGTGCTGGTTTCTACTAAAAATGCCACTATCTTGTCTTGGCTACCATGTCCACTAAGTTTATCCTGGAAAATTCAGCTAGTCTTGGGGCTACAGATGAACCAAGTGGTTTCTAGCCCCCCAGCTACTGTGACTGTGACCACGGCACCAAAAGAAAGAAAGATGGGAAGAAAGAAAGAAAGAAAGAAGGGAGGGAGGGAGGAAGGAGAGAGAAAGAGGGAGAGAGTAAAGGACCAACTTTCTCCTCTGCTTCTTTCAGCCCTAACATTTCACAAAGGGTTTCTTTGCCCTTGCTTACTGAGGTCTAAGGTTCACCATCCCCCCTAGTGTTTGTTTCTAAATCTGAAAGTTGCAATTCAAGTCACTCCCTGGGAGTTTGTGATTTGGTTATGCCAAATGAAGTGTATTTGTTACACTGTGCTTTTTGAGGGGAAGTGCATGGCCCATCTAAAAGACATACTCAGAAGCTGATATTTAGGGTGGTATTTGGCAGAGTTGGCAGAGCTGTTTCATTGACAAGGAAAACAAATTTGGTGTTTTGGGGGAAAGTCAAATCTTGTGGCTCCTCCTGACTCAGTAGCTGAGCGTGGCTAGCCTCAGTTGAATAATGAGAGTAGGATCCTTGGATGGGGGACTAGCTGTCAGCATGTGCAGGGTTGCCCAGCCTCCGGATCTGTCAGAGTGAACTGGTTCTAACTAGCAATTTAGCCATCAAAACTGCCTCCTAATACGGAGCTGAGCCTGGCTTCAGGGATGAGTATTTTTAAAATCCAGAAGCAGCCACCTGGGTGTATACAGAGACAAACTGTCTCTGAACTGGATCCCCAAAGGGTCTCTGTTTCCCTAGAGGCCAAGACCCAGCCTGTTTTCTTCCTCTTATAAAAGCTATGATGAAAGGCGGAAGTGTTGCCCAGTGCTCTGCAGCTCTAGGGACATTCCAAACTGCTTCATTTCTCTCAGCCCAGCCCCACGGGTCTCCTTTCAGGCCAGGAAAGCTCTGTGCACCCCAAATCTTATGTAAGCCTCACATTCCCCACCTGCTTCTTTTCTTGTTTCAGAGGAACTGCAGGTAATGTGAGGATGTGGGATCCCTTTAAGAGATTCCCATTTCACTTGAAGAACAAAAACTGGGGAGGAGCCTCCAGACCACAAAAAATGTAAGGGTCCTGGGGAGGGGGTGTTGCTGGGGAAGATCTCTGGCTCTGCTTTGATTTCATGGCTCTTTGCTGTCACTCAGTACTGCAGCAGAGCATTTCCGTGTGAGTGTGTGTGCATTCGTGTGCAGAGGAGCTGCAGGGACTCTTCTCCAGCTTGTCTGCATCCTCAGCTGCAGGCAGGCCTTGATTGCTGTGGATCACAGTCTATCTCTTATCGTTTAATAACTATTCCCTGGTTTCAATGAAGGATGGAAATGTTCATCCCTTTCTTAGTTACCCATTTAGGTTGTTGGCTTTAGGTGCTTGAGCAGAAGACTCTGGCTGCAAGAAGTGGATGACCTTGTCATTCTGTGACCCAGGAATATGGTTGGTTCTTTCTCCCAACCTGAAGCTATGAGCAGTTGCCTGTTACAGGATCACGTCTCTATAAGGATGGGCAACCAGAAGTAATGTGGCCAGAGGCCAAATATGCAAACCTGATGTATCTTTCACGTCTGCCTGTGGAGGGTCTTAACTGACAGAAGTTATGGAGTTAAGGATGGGAGGGAAGGAGAGGAAGCAGATCAGTTCAATAATTGTCTTTTCATGGTGGTGAATCTATGGATCCCTCCCCTGCTTTCTTTATACTTTCCTGTATTTCCAAGTTGTCTTTCATGAGTCTTGTTTTATCATGGGAAAAAAGTAAACCTAGTTATGCCAAAATTCTTCAAGATGAAAACACAGTGTATATTGCACCAAGAATACCTCAAATAAAATATCAAAACATTTTAGTGATATAATATTAGACCGGTTGAAGAACCCTAAAGATCATCTGGTCCAATTTTTTTGTTTTACAAATGAGGAAACAGAGTCCCAGAACTTATCCAGTTTACACAGTGGTAGAACAAAGACTAGGGAACAGTACTGCTAACTTCACTTCCCAAAAGAACTTTCCATAGGATGCCTTTTATATGTTACCCCAGTGAATAATGATTTGATTTAACTGTAATTTTTATTACTGTAGTAATTATGGATACTTTCTATAAGAAATATAAGCAGTGTGAATTAATAAATGCATAAACATAAGTTTTATTGAACAAGAGGATAAAGAGGAGAGACCAGCATGGGATGATATTTATCAATAGGGTACATGTTGGCAGACTACTAGGCAAGGCAGGTATATCTTTCCTTATGCAGGATGCCTAGTCACCTTTAAAATGGGTGCAGTGAAAGTGCTGGAGCAGAGTACCTAAGCTGATAGGAGTGAGGGAAAGGGGAGGCCTGGAAGCCCTCTTTTCATGGGTTCTTAGCTCCTGGTGTCTATCATCGATTTCATAATTGCCAATCCTTAGGGACCAGAAAGAGAGGCTTTCTTTCTGAAATATAGCATACAGCTATGACAGCAATTCTTTTAACTCTAAAGTATTTGACTTGGAGGACCTAGTCCAGGAAAGCGGGTGTCTAAGGAAAAGCTGATGGCCAGCTAGGCCCTCGGTATTTAGTACGCTTTTGTTTAGTTACTGGCTTCCAAGCAAAGAGTACAAAGTCTTTGGGAGGAGAAATGTAAGAAAAGGAAAGAAGAATATACTATGCTGGCAAGGTAAGTGATGAAAGCCTACTGGGATTCCAAAATCTTAAGTGCATGATTTTCTAAATCCATACTCCTAACGTGCTGCTTAAAATGACTTGGCTTGTCCCAGAATTCTTTTAGCTCCAAGAGTAAGCTAAGTTAGAAGCAAATCCCAAACCACTTTTTCTAGGAGCTCTACATCCCTGCAGATGCCTATAAACAAGTGCCTAGAAACCTAGAGTTTGCCACATCTCTTCGCTCAAGCCTGATTTGTGCTTTGCTCTAGGCTGGCTGCTGAGGACATGCCCACTTAGGTTTCCCAACCCCCCACCCAGAGAAAAGAGCTGCCATTTACCATTCTGTTGCCCTTGGTGCTGCCTCCCTCCCACACAAAGCCCTCCAGCTGAGTGTTTGCTTTGTAGGCTGTGGGGGGGGGGTGTTAATACGTTTATTTTGGGACATTAACGCCATGGGTGGGATGCACATTGAAGATTATAGTAATAAATGATTCTTTGGCACTACTCTTTCTCCCCCACCCCTTACCCCCCAGTATGGGGTGCAAGCACAGCTCCAAGCTGCATACAGAGCACCACAAATAACCACTCATTAAACTGTGGCAGCCCATGCTGGGGGGAATGGGCCAGGGTTGTTGACTCACTGCATACCATGAGCTGGCATGGCCAAAGAACTCTGCCACTCACTCTAGTGGGGGGTACTTCTATTCCAGGAAACAGGGGTGGGGTGGCTGAGGGAGAGGGACAGACTCCGGGAGGTGAGGGTGGGGTTTGGCTGCTAGGACTGTTGAGGACCTATTCCTGTCCTAGGAGGCATCTGAGAAATAGGGCATCTGGGTTAAATTCCATATGTTAGGAGAGGACTGTGTATATGTAGAACCTAGAGTAAGGATTCCTGATTCTTGTTCTGTTACTATCTTGAGGGTGACCTTGAGCAAGTCTTTCTGAAGCTTTTTGAGGGCTGCAGCTGGTTGCTGCACTGAAAACATTGAAACAGTTCCAGCAGTGCTCCCAGAAAGCAGGCTAGGGTCTTCCCGGGCCCCAGGGAACCCCAGAGGCCACTCCCTGGAAGGTCCTTTAGCAGTGGTCTTCATTTAACATTGGGAGAGAATATGTTCGCAGGAATAGAAGGGTCTCTGGGGAACCAGGGCCTCTTTGCTGCCACTTAAGCAAATGCACTAACTCCTGTTTCTCTTCACTTCTTGTACCTCTAGAGCCAGGGAGCTTATGAAGCCTAGGATTTGTGTCAACACAAAGGCAAGAAAGAAGCCATTTTTGGCTCATATTTAGGATTTTTAGGATTCAGGTCCTTCATAAGTTTTCCCTACCCTGGATGGTAGAACAGGATTCTAAGTAACTGTGCCTATTCATCTAAAATAATTCAGCAGTACTGTCATGTGTTTATAACGTGTTTTCATTTGCATAGCATCCAGGCTGTCTCATGCAAATACAGGGTACATGTGATCCAGGTACAGTTGAGGTGCTTCTTTGTTCCTGTCTGTTAACAACCTGTGAGCCCTCTTTAAAGAGCCCAGAGGAAGATGGGGGAATCTGTGTAATTTGCCCTTCCCAAGGTTAGTTCCTACTTGCTGCCTGGAGCAGAGTGACATTATCTTGCCTCTTCTGGCAACAATGGTTGCTGTGGCAACACCATTAAAGATGAAAGAAACAAAAGAAGAAACTCAGCCAAGAAGGGGGCAGGGTGAGTTGGGCCAGAGTTATAGGGTACCTGTTCCCCAATAGAGGAAGCAGAAAAACAGCATCTCAGTTGCTATGTCTTTGCCTGGTTTTCGGTGCTTTGTCAAGATAATACTAACAAACTATCCTTCTGAGGCATGGAATATACTTACACAATCATCTTTGTCATACAAAGGTAGACAAAAGGTCTTGACCAAGGAGAGATGATTTGTTTGCTGCTGAGCACTACACTTCTCCCTGTGGTCTGCAACTTAGAAAAGCAGCCAGGGTGCCTAAGGGTTCCCTGACGTGAAACATGAATATTGGAGATGTTGCTGCGTAGTTAAGGCCCCTCCTGTACACTCCTAACCCGTAGGCTCCAGGGCTACAGACAGGGCATTTGCAGTTCTGTACAGAATATTATTTCTGTCCAAAAAAGAATATTGCTAGGCCTTTAACAGAGGTTTAGAGCCATTCTCAGCATTTTTGCAGACAGTCATTGGGAAGACGGGGAAATTGCGTTTTCCGGGGTTGGTTTAGAGGATAAAGAGACCATTTATGGAGCTCCTAGGGTAGCAGAATAAGCCTCAAGGGCCCTTAAAGCAATCTCAGATATTCTCTTCTTCCTTCACTTCACTTTGTAATGATGCACTCTTTGATTCCGGTACTTTAACCAAGCAATACCCCGGTAACAATCTATTTTGTATCCAATGCAGGGTTACGTGACTTCAAAATTATAACTACTTGTTATTTTAATATGTGCCAGGAATTTTACATACATTTTCTCTATTTCTTTTCACTCTTCAAGGCAGATATTACCTTTCTTCTGCAGATGAGAGATCTGAGGTCAGCAAGGCTAGGTAATTTACCCAATGTCACACCACTAGAAATGGCAGTGCTGGGATTTGAACTGATGATAGCCAGTGCGGACCCAGGGTTCGAATTCAGATCTGTCTGATTCCAAAGACTGCCCTCCACCAAATATGTCACATTGCTATTCCAAGGAGTTTGAAGACTGGGGAAATTTTTAATATTTATTGGATACCTATTATGTGCAAGACACAGTTGCAGTTACTGCTGGTGATACACAAATAAATGGGAAATATGGGCTGTGCTCTCAAGGAAATGGAATCTGGTGAGGTGGTGGGGTTAGGTAGGGCACGTGAGAAAGATATACAATAACTGCAGTGCAGCTAATATGAAATATACTTCTAGAGAATTTCTCCTCCTTTAGCTCTTTTTCAGGCACGTATGTTGAAGTGAGAAAAAGCAATGACCTTTTCCACCTATCAGCTAGCTACAGAATGGAGGCCCTCAGCTCCCTGAAAATAAACTCAACTTCAGATATTTAGAACAGGGGACTGTTAGGAACAAGGAAATTGAGAACTAAGAATGTGACATTGATAGACAGGAATAGGGAACTTTTGCATAGGCCAAAAGGAACTAGAAAAGAACACAGGGTACAGGATAAGGTTGAGCCAGACCCCACCCCGTTCCCACGCGCGGCTTCTGCTGTTCCCACGCGCGGCCTCTGTAAGCAAATAGCTAACTGCCACGTCTGCTTCTGTGCAACGCTTGCTTGCTCCCCCCTTTATAAGGATTTAGCTGTAAGCGCCAGGCGCGACTCTCGTTTGCAGCCCCTTTGGGCACCGTGTCCCCGGACACCCTGAGAGCTCGCCCCTGCGCAGGTTAAACTTGGCCAATAAAATAACATCTTAGACCCTGAAAGTCTCTGATATTTGTTCTCACGTTTGGTGGATTCAACAGGGACAAATAAAGCAGAGCAGGGGCTCCCTTCATTAATTCAACAAATACTGAGGGTAGATCATGTGTAAAGGCATTATGCCAAGCCCTGGGAATATGGTGGTGAATGAGGTAGACGCTGCCTCTGCCCTCAGAGGAACTTGTACAGAAATGGAGGAGATATTCAATATGTAAATGCAACATTAATTCTTTAATTGCATAAATGATGAATGCTACAGAGGAGAAATACTGGGTAATGTGAAAAGTTATAATAAGGGCCCTAACCTAGTTTGGGAAGCTAAGAAGGGTTTCTTGGAAGAAGAAACCCTTGAAGAGAGCTCTGAAGGATGAGCAAGAATTAACTGGATTAAAGTGGGGCAAGGGTAAGAAAACCATGAGCCAAAGTCCTGAGATGGGAAGGAACATGTTATGTTCTAGACATGAGGCTACTGAGGTAATCAGGGGGCTGTGAGGTAGGGTCTTTTAGCCTATGTAAGAATTTAGTTCCTTATCCTAAGAGCATGGGTAGCTACTTGGGCTGTTGCAGTGGTCCAGGTAAGAAACAATTGTGTTAGGGTGGTAGCGGTGGAGATAGAAGTGGATGAAGAGATGTTTAGGAGGTAAAGTGAACAAAACTCAATATTGAGTTGGATATGCAGTGCGAGGAAAAGGAAGGTGTCAAGAACAATTCCTAGGTTTCTGGCTTGTGCAACAGCACGAGGCAGGGAATACTTGCAGAGGATTAAATTGGGTGGTATTGTGGGCTGAATGGTGCCTCCCAGAAAGATGTGCCCATGCCCAAATTCCCATAATCTGTATCTGTAAGCTTATTTGGAAAAGAGTCCTTGCAGATGTGATTAAGTTATGGATCTTGAGGTGAGATCATCCTGGATTATCTGAGTGGACAAGTGTCCTTATGAGACAGAGACACCCAGAGGAGATGCTGAAGAAGAGGAGGCCGTGTGCCACGGGGACAGAGACTGGACTGATGCGGCCACAGTATGGGTCATGGGCAGCCTGGAAGAGACAAAGAACAGATTCTCGCCTCCAGCCTCCAGAGGCAGTACCATCTTGCCGACACCTTGATTTCGGACTTCTGGCGGCAAGAACTGTGAGAGGATACATTTCTATTACTTTATCATACTCAGTTTGTGGTGATTTGTTACACCACAAACTAATATAGGTGGCCAGGATTATGAATGCAGTTTGGGATATGTGGAGTTTGAAGTCCGTGTAAAACATCTGATGGGGATGTTTAGATGCTCAGAGGAGAGGTTTGGGATGGAGAGATATGTTGGAGATTTACAGTCCTCAGTGGTATTCTGAGCTGTCCAATATGGTAGTCACTAACCATGTGTAGTGATTTAACTTACGTTTAAATGAATTAGAATTAAATTATAAATTTTATTACTCAGTTGCACTGGCCACATTTGAAGTGCTCAATAGTCACATGTGGCGAGTGGACACTGTATTGGATAGTGCAGATATAAAACATTTCTATTATTGGAGGGGTCTACAAACTTTTTCTGTAATAGGCCATATAGTAAAACATTTCAGCTCTTTGGGCCATACAGTCTCTCTGGCAACTACTCGACTCTGCCACTGTATTGCCAAAGGAGCCATCTGACAATATGTAAATAAATGTGTGTGGCTGGATTTCAATAAAAGTTTGTTTACAAAATTAGTCTGTGGGCTATATTTTGGCCTGTGGACTGTAGTGTGCTGACCCCTGTTCTATCAGACTGTGCTGCTATAGTTGATAACTGAAGTCACAGTTACAGGTGAGGTCACCTAGGAAGGGAGAACAGAAAAGGGCCTAGCCTTAAATCTTTAGAGTCTCCAACACTTAAATATTGGGCAGAAGTGGCCAGAAAGGTATCAGAAAAACCAGGAGATTGTGCTGTCACAGGATCAAGGAGAGAATATGTTTCAAGAAAGGAGAAATGATTGATAGAGTTAAATGCTTCTAGAAGTTAAGGCAGATGGAAGTGCAATTTTTGCATTTGATTTAGTATCCTGGAAAGCATTGGTTATATAAAGGAGAGATGTTTTAGTGGTGTAGGAGTAGAAGCTAGATTGAAGTTGGTTGGAGAAAGTGTGCAAGGTGAGGAAATGGAGATAGCAAGTATAGATGGCTCCTCTGAGAAGTCTGGATATAAGAAGAAGAGAGACATAGAGACATGAGAAATATCCTATTTTCTGGCTACTTGTTTTCAGTCTTCATTGATCTCTTGTTAACCTTTATTTCCATTTTAAAAATTAAGGTATGAGAAAAAATAGTTAAATTGGACTTCATCGAAATTAAAAATTTTTGAGCATCAAAGGACATTATCAAGAAAGTGAGAAGACAACCTGCAGAATGAGAAAAAGTGGTTGCAAATCATATATCTGATAAGGTGTTGATATCCAGAATATATAAAGAACTCCTACAACTGAACAACAGAAAGACAAACAACTCAAAAAATGGGCAAAGGACTTCAGTAGACATTTCTCCAAAGAAGAGGTACAAATGGTCAATAAGCACGTGAAAAGATGCTCATATCATTAGCCATTAGGGAAATACAAATCAAAACCACAGGGAAATTCCACTTCACACTCACTAAGATGGCTATTATTTAAAAAATGAAAAATATGTGTTGGAGGGATGTGGAGAAATTAGTATCCATGTACATTGCTGATGGGAATGTAAAATGGTGCAGCTGCTGTGGAAATAAATCAGTTTAGTGGACCCTCAGAAAGTTAAGTATAGAACCACCACAAGAGGCAGCTCTTCCACTTCTAGATCTATACCCCAAAGAATTGAAAATGGGATCTTGAACAGATACTTGGGCATTGATGTTCATAGCAGCATTATTCACAATAGCCAAAAGAGTGGAAACACCCCAAACATCTCTCAACAGATGAATGAATAGAGAAAATGTGGTATATACTTACAATGAAATATTAGCTCTAAAAAGGAATAAAGATCTGATACATGCTACAACATGGATAAAACTCGAACATATCATGTGGAGTGACAAAAGTCAGATACAAAAGGACAAATATTGTATGACTTCACTTATATGAAATATCTAGATTGGGCAGATTCATAGA
>PVKY010007546.1:0-14819 GCA_004027775.1 Bradypus variegatus
ACACAATTCTGTTCTTGAGGAAATCAAACCTTTTCCCAGCACTCAGCCCAAAAAGAAAATTTTCACATGATCTATACAGGTGACACTGAGTAGTATGATGCACAGTGTCCCTGACCAAGTCCCCAAATGCGAGTGCAGTAATGGGTTCTATCAGCCTATTGGAGCAACTTTTGGAGAAAGCCAACAAAATAGCCCCAAAGTACAACTCAATGAGAGCCCAAAGCACATGTTCAAGAAAATACAACCACAAAATGCATCTTTCTAATGGTTTAGCTTGATCCAACAGCATTTCCTAAATTGTGTTCCTCAGAACCCCAGAGATGCCCACAGCATCTAAATAAAAAATAAAAAGCATCCTATAAGAAAAGAGTTCCTCAGTCAAATAAGTTCAAGGTAAAATTAGGATTAAACAAAACCAAGAAGATTTTCAAGATGTGAGATTTGGATCTTCTAATATTCTAATGTCCATTGTGAAGCTCCAGAATGGGGTAAAGGATGCAGTATTTCCCAAACTTATTTGTCTATGTCACCCTCCTTTCCACTCACCCTCATTTTTTTCAGGAAAACTTTAAAAAGCTCACAGAAATCCAGACTCATGGACCACAGTTTGAGAAATGCCGATCTGGAGGAATGGATAAGAGTTTGGCCAACAGACAGTTTGAGGCAACAGTGTCTGATGTGGCCAAGACTTCAGGTGTTCTGAGATGTTAGCTGAGGGTGGATTCATCTACTCTCATGAGTAGATAAAAAATGACTCTCCCTAAAACTCTTCTTTCCAGGACTCATATTCTTAGTCCAAAAACTGGAGCATGAGGGAATGAGGTTACAGAGGGTGAAGACAGGAACATCTCACAGCCTGTGGGTGCTACATCTCTGCCACCTGGGGGCCAAGTGAAAAGGTGGGGTTCCCTTTGCTAACTGGCTTAGCTGCATGTTGCTGAGGGAGCAATTAAAGGAATAAGGTCTCAATGACATGCCAGATGTGTCCCAGGAGATGATCAGAAACTGACAGACCAATTAGAAGGGGGTCAATGAAGAAGTGTGAGTTAAAGTCTGAACTAGAGCTTAGTTGAAGAGAAGAAGGTGAGGTGAGAAGAAAGTAAGTTTAGAAATGGCAACAGGAAATGGGTCAAGACCCTAGAATCACTCCAAATTCAAAGAAAATTTGGTGTTAGGGTTCATTATCCGATTTCTGTAACCTCACGGGAAGATGCGCCACAATAATTCTGACTCGGGCAAAAGTGGTTCAATTTATTGCTCATCTGTTGATAACTCCAACCCTCATGGTTTAAATTGGGCTATTAAATCTGCACAGACCCAAATTTGGGACTGAACCTCCAGATGCTCCTCAGCCAAAAAGGCAGGTAGAGAAAATAATGTACATATTGCAACTTTGAAAGGACAAAATATGAAACATGAAAATCACACATGCAAAGCTGTTTATCACAGGACTATTGATAATGATGAGAAAATAGAAACAACCTAAATACTCAACACATGGGATTTGATTAACTAAAATATGGCACATTCATATGACAGAATACTATCCAACCTCCACAAATGATTTGAAGAGTATTTTTTTAATACGGAAAGAGATGTATGATGCACTATGAAATAAAAATGCCGAGTAACAAAATATAAATAGTAGGCTCCTATTTTAACGGGAAGAACAAACATTAATTGTGTAAGTATTGCTCAGAGAGAAGTCTAAAAGGAGATATCCAAATTTAAAACTGGTTCTGTGTAGGTGGGGAAATGACTAATGACTGATGGCTTTTTCTTTTTGTTCATCAGCAATTATCTTTTTTACAATAAATATGGATTATTTATATAGTTATTTTTAAACAGCAAAAAAAAAAGAAAGAAAGAAAAGAAAAGAAAAGAAAACAAAGTGCAGTTTCCAACTTCCAGCAGTTCGTGCACTCACGGCTGCTCTGATGTCATCCTCCCTCCTCCAATCACTGACCTTCATTATCCAGGTGACAGATGGGCAGAAATTCTGGGATAAGAGAGTGAGCTAAGACTGTAGCAGCCACGCCCCGGGCAAATGGAGGAGGGGGGAGCTATCGGGCATTGGCTGGAGCGTGACTCTGTCTGTGAGAGGCCACTGGAGTGTGGAGTGAGAGTGGGTTGGCCGAGACCATGGATGGGACAGCTCAACCTCACATCACTGGCCCCTCACTCTTTTCGTGATGAACCTGATATAGACCTAATGCTTAGATCAGGAATGTCTTTGTAAGGGTGTGGGGTCTGCACTTACCTGCATGGTTTCCGGGTGGTCCCACACAACAAACAGAACGAGGTGCTGGCTCCCCACGTCTGTTCCTCGCCTGCTGCTGAGAGTGAACTTCGACCCTCACCGCATGGTGTGCTTCTCAAACTTGGGCTGTGTAAAACCAGAGGATGGAAGAAACTGCATTTCAAAGGGAAAAAAAAAAGTTTTTCTGAGAATTACTGAGTTCATATTTGTGCAGCAATAAAAACATTTTATTTGAAGATTTCATTTACGCTTTATAAGTCTAATAGTATAGCAAACAGAAATATATTGTGGAGTAGAATGCAAAATCTAGATGAACTTAATACTGTCAAGCTCCAGGGACATTTTATGCTTCCCCTGGGACAGATCTGCTTCTGGGTCTGCCTCCAGAGCCCACCCATATTACTTCTCTTTAAGAAGCACTGGCTGAGCAGATTGGAGGGGCTTATCTCAATGTCCCTGGAGGGGACTAATTACTTCTAGGGCAGTTACAGGCTGCACAAGTCACTGAGCCTCCCCTGAGCAGGTTCTGATGGGAATGGGGACCCAAATAATCTTCCATAATTTCCTGAAGTATTATTGTCTCTGTTCTACCCAAATAAAAAGCTGCGGCTCAATAAAGTTTAAACTACTTGCCCAAGGTCGCACAGCTAGTAAGCCAAGCAGCTGGAATTCCAACTATAAAACCAGGGCGGCTCCTAGTTGAGCCAAGTCATCTTTAAAAACAAAGTAGCTCCCACGCTCAGATGGTGGGGTGGGGCAGCAGGAAGAAACAGGCTGTAAACAGCGCCATTTCTCGGGGACGTTCACATTCCACTTTGAAAGTACAATACAATAAAACAAATAAAACAAAACTTTCTTTTGAAATAATTTCAAACATACAGGACATTTGCAAAAATAATACAAAACCCATACAAAGAATTCCAAATTATCCCCCACCCAGATACACAGATCCATAAACTTTTAATATTTTGCCACATTTGTCATACTATTCTATCTATAAATCGATCGCTCGATCTCTATCTACCTTTTTCTAAACATTTGAGAATAGGTTGTATACATCACACTCCTTGAACACTTTATACTTCCATGCACATTGCATAAGAACAAGGATGTTCTCTTATGCAAACACCTTAAGTGCAATTATCCAATTCAAGCAATTTAGTGCTGATATAAAGCTTTCACATTCCACTTTACAAATTGCTGTAATTGTCGGGTTGTTATAACCACTATGTTTTCTTAATGGTGGCTGCCCAACAATGTCAAAAGGCTATTCTTTAGACACTGACCCTCAATAGCTCCCCTTACTCTGATTCCAACCTCATCCAGCCACCTTCTGATAACCTGGCTTCCCACTGAGCTGGCCAGCAGAGAGGGGGCATTTGGCCTGGCCAAGCTGCCATCACTATATTGACCACCTGATTTTCTATTTCTCGTTATAATGAATGCAGCTGGGCAAGTTTTTCTCTTCTCCCACCCCCACCTCTTCCTAGTGTCTAGCAAACAGAAAGGAGCATTATCTAATGTAAGTCAAGCAGAGAAAAGACAGTCTCTTTGAACATAGTAACACTCAGGACTTAGATCACTCTTGGCCATGTAAAAAATTTGATTGTCAGAGAGCAGAGAAAGGTTTCTTTTTCTCACCCATTGTGGTTACTTGGAAATCTTTCACTTGCAAGGGAAATCCAACTCAAGCTGGCTTAAAAATTAAAAGGGAGGTAGGAGATGGATTTTATAAATTTATGTAACCAAAAAATCCCAAGACAGATCTTTGGCTTCAGACATTGCTGGATCCAGGGATAAAACCACAACCTTGGGTCTTTGTTTGACTCTTTTCTCTCCTTTCTTTCGAGCTGAACTTAACTCTCAGACAGGCCCTCTCTACACTGTCACCCTGGCATCTCCGGGTTTCCATCCTCTAAGTTAGAATCCCAGTGCAGACTTCTCAAGAGTTCCAAAAGAAGTCCCAGAACTGGATCTCATTGGATTGGCTTAGATCACACGCCTACACCCCAACCAATCGCTGCAGCCAGGGGGAAGGACTAAGCTGATTGGTCTGGTCTGAATCATATCACCACCCCCTTCCACAAGCTGGGGTGAGAGACCCAACCTAGCTGAACCACACAGAATGACAGTAGGGAACTATGGTGCTCCCAAACAGGGTGCTATTACCCAAAAAAGGGGGAGCAGATGCTGGGCATGGGGCAGAAACAGTGCTCAGTGCCGGATTTGAAGACCCTTTGGCTCCATTTGGGGGAAAACAGGATGGAAGGAAATAACTGATCATTATCTGAGGGTTGAGGAAAAGAAATGGGACAGGATGGTGGGAGGGAGGGATTTCAGAGACGGAAGGTCCTGTGGGGAAAGGTGAAGCAAGAATCGTTCTACAGGGGAGAGAGCCAAGTTTCTCTTGGCACTGGGTTTCCAAGCTAGAGGATGGAAACCTAGAGATGCCAGGGCCACAGTATAGAGAGGGCCTGTCTGAGAGTAAGGTCAGCACAAAAGAAAGAAGAGAAGAGTCAGAAAAAGACCCAAGGATGTGGTTTTATCCCTGGATCCAGCAATGTCTGAAGCCAAAGATCTGTCTTTGGATTTTTCAGTTACATGAACCTATAAAATCCATCTCCTACCCCCGTTTTAACTCTTTAAGTCAGCTTTAGTTGGATTTCCCTTGCAAGTGCCTGCCCCTAGGGGTGGGAGGAAGAACTGAATCAGAAGAGCCAGATGCTGTCTGAACCTCAGCAGTTAACCTGAGCAGCAAAGGACCATTCAGTACGTCCTTGTGGATTTGGGGTGACCTAGGTGAGGGTAGTGGATTGTGCCCCCCACCCTTCTGACGTTAAGAGCAAGGTGAGAGGGTCACATTTTCTCAACTGCCACGCTGCTTATTGCTGCCAGTTCCCAGGTGAGCTTGAGTCATCTACCTGGAAGCCAACTGTCTCCGCACCAACTCACTTGATCAAGTGAGTGCCCATGAGGCTGAGAACCTGAACTTGGATGCTGGCAGATTCCACGAGGTCCTGGCCATGCCCTGCCCTGGCTTCCAGGCCTTGGCAGTGCTTGCGCAGGGCTGTGCCAGGATTCCAGGAGCTCAGGGGAGAGGATTCTTGGCACGGGGCTCGGCCCAGGATAGGCCTGCACACATGGCGGCCATTCTTATTCCTGTCTGGTGTGTGCCATGCCTAGTGCACAACAAATGGCCCCTATTATTAAGTGGGTGACATGCACAGCACGTCAGAGATGCTCAAGAAGCACTAGCTGTGACCACGAAGGGCCTGAATACAGCAAACTGGGGGCTGTTTGTTGTTTCTTTCTGTGCGTTCGGCTGGGCTGGCTGCCCCCTCTGCTCAGAACATTTTACCCATCACTTCCCTTTTCATGAGGCCACCCGCTTCCAAATGTGCTCAAAGCACAAACTTTTTTCTGCTGCCCCTGACAAACCCCCTCCCATGGTGGGGCTTCTCCAAGCGGGGTTCCCCAGCCACCTGTGTCAGAACCTTGCTTTTTTTTTTTTAATTCAGTTTTATTGGGATATATTCACAGATCCTACAGTCATCCGTGTTGTACAATCAACTGTTCACAGTACCATCATATAGTTGTGCATTCATCACCCCAATCTATTTTTTGAACATTTTCCTTATACCAGAAAAAGTAAAAATAAGAATAAAAAATAAAAGTAAAAAGGAACGCCCAAATCATCACCCCCACACTATTTTTTTCATTTAGTTTTTGTACCTATTTTTCTACTCATCCATCCAAACACTGGATAAAGGGAGTATGATCCATAAGGCTTTCACAATCACACTATCACCCCTTGTAAGTTACATTGTTATATAATCATCTTCAAGAGTCAAGGTGTCATGGCCCAAGAGGGCTTTTGTAGCCAAAGGAAGCACTGGACATGTTCTGAGACATGAGCTTTTATTACAGGGCTTACCTACAGGGTGGGGAAGTTGAGCCACATTGCCCTGAAATCAAGAGCTTCTCTGGGTGGATTCAGGAGCTTCTCCAAATGGTGGCCAATTGAGAGCACAACGTGGAAATAGTCTTCACTTTGGGGGGCTAAATAAGCTGGTTATAAGGGCTCAATATTCCAATGGGTATGAGACATAAGGCAGGGAGCAGGGTCGTGCAATGTAGGGAGGGGTTGATTGTAATCAACAGGGAGGAGGGGAGGATTATAGAGATGACAGTATCTCAGTGAGCCTCAGGGAGGAGGTAGTTTTGAGTACAGATTACAGCTAGCATCTGATATTACAAGGAGAATAGGTCCTAGGTCAAGCAAACTGCTGTGTGCAGTTTTCAAGACACTTGGGGGCCAGGGGCTCCCACACAAGGCTACTGGTTGGAGTTTGATAGCTTCAGGTATTTACTTCTATCTATTCTAATACCTTGAAACCTAAAAAGTGTTATCTATATAATGCGTATGGATGTCCACCAGGGTGACCTCTCGACTCCATTTGAAATTTCTCAGCCACTGAAGCTTTGTTTCATTTCGCATCTCCCCTTTAGTCAAAATGTTCTCAATCCCACCATGTTGGGTCCAGATTCATCCTTGGGAGTCATGTCCCACATTGCCAGGGAGATTTACACCCCTGGGAGTCCGGTCCCACATAGGGGGAAGGGCAGTGAGTTCACTTGCCCAGTGGGGTTAGCTAGAGAGAGGGCCACATCTCAGCAACAAAGAGGCACTCGGGAGGAGATTCTTAGGCACAACTATAAGCACGTTTAGCCTCTCCTTTGTGGTAACGAGCTTCATAAGGGCAAGTGCCAAGATAGAGGGCTCAGCACACCAACCCGTCAGTCCCCAGTGTTTGTGAGAACATCAGCAACAATCCAGGTGAGGAAGTCCAACACCTCCGCATTTTCACCCGGCTCCTCAGGGGGACCCTCACAGGCATTTTTTAACTACACAGATTCCTGGATCCCGTCCAGACCTGCTGAATCACAATTGCTGGGTTTGGGGCCCAGAACTCTGCATTTTCAAAAGCTCTAGAGAAGATTCTGAAGGCTACCAAAGCTCGCAAGCCACTGTCCTGTGGCCGCTCATCTTACACCCGGCCACATCAGGAAAGTCCTGACTCATGCGAAGGCCTGCCCCCTTGGCCATCTGTCAGGCAATTCAAAGTCTCCAGGCCCGCGAGTTACTGATTAACCCCAGGTTTCGAGGAAAGAAATGATAATAACCAAAGGGACGACGTAAGACAAGAAACAAGCTGAGCAACCCTGGGAGAGGGCAGCACCAGACGGCGGTTGTCACCAGGCACCAGGCAAGAGGGAAAGGAGGCTGGAGGCGTCTGGGGCAGGGGGCAGAATCCTTCCCAGCCCCAGTGGCGCCAGCCAAGACTCCCTGTGGACCCCCAGGTCCTGAGCAGCAGTGACCCACTGGCTCCGGCACCCAGAATGACCTGCATCGAGGCCCCGGAGGAGCCAGCCCTGCAGCAGCCCCAGCCCATCCCCGCCGCAGCCAACACCACCAACACCGCAGACCCTGCTGGCTGTCACCGTGGCTCGCTGGAGGGCGACCTGGAGTGCCTGGTGTGTCGGGAGCCCTACACCTGCACCCGGGTGCCCAAGCTGCTGGGCTGCCAGCACACCTTCTGCGTCGTCTGCCTGAAGCTCCTGCTGTGCGTGCGTGACAACATCTGGTCCATCGCCTGCCCCCTGTGCCGGAAGGTCACCGCCGTCCCCGGGGGCCTCATCTGCAGCCTGCGCGACCAGGAGGCAGCCATGGGTCGCCTGGCCCGGCCCAGCCCTGAGGTGCGGCTCTGTCCTCAGGGGCTGGGGGATCCTGTCGCCTCGGCAGCAGGGCACCCGGGCTTGGCGGGAGAGGATGGGCAGGACTGGGTGAGTGCCAACCGCGTGGCAGCCCGGCGCTTGGTGGCACATCTACTCCTGCTGGTTCTGCTCATCTTCCTCATCCTCCCCTTCGTCTACCCGGGTGTCATCCGGTGGGTGCTCGCCTTCGTCATCAGCCTGGCCCTGCTCATGTCCACCCTCTTCTGCTGCCACCCCAGCAGCCGGGGCAGATGCCCGTCCTCCCCTAGGACTCTATTCTGCAGAAAGCAGACACACAGCCAGATCTCTTCCATTGCCTGAGTGCCTTCCAACTGGGTAGCCCCTGCAGGACTTTGGAGGCCCCTGGGGCCCCCACCATTTTCACAGTGACCGGGGTAAGGGGCTATGAACTATGACTGTCTCCCCTGGGAGATGAAAGGCCAGCTGAGCTTGCAAGCCAAAGCGAGAATGGCTGTCTTGGGGTCAGGAATGGTGTATTTGGACAACAGGGTTTACACCTGCTCTCGATAGAGCACGGCTCAACTGTTTGGGGTGCAGTGGGAGGAGGCACAAATGACTCCAATGCTACAAGGGTCTCCTTCTCCTCTCATTATGGTGCTCATGGTTTTTCTTTGTGACATGATGAAAGTATTACAACTTTGACCCTTTTGCAGAACAAATAGTATCACAGCATCTTTTTGGGTTTTTGTTTTTTTTTGCAATTTATTTAGCTGGTCTCGTTTTGTTGGTTTGTTTTGTTTTGGGTTTTCTTGTTTGGGGCAGTTTGTTCACATTTTCCCCCCTGGGAAGTCAGAGCCCACGACCCTCCTCCTGGCCTTCCCCAATGCTACCCATCTCGTGTCCACCCCAAGCTCACCAAAGGTCCTGCCTGTTTGGGCCTCCCACGGAGTCAACCCCAGGGTTGGAGAGAGAGATTTGTGCAGGGGGATAATACTTCTGCTGCTGCCAGGGGACTCACGTGTGTAGTTGTCAGAGTTAGGGAGGGGTAGAGAGGAAGCAGGTGGGTCTGGGAATTGCCCCCAGCATCCTGCCCAGGGTTTCTCAGCTCCATGTCATCATAGCCTGACTTAACAGAGATTCTCGGGGTTACAGGGCCCCCCCATGGCGGGTCCAGCTGCCCATCTCATGCACAGTCCCACGTTATAAAACCAAATCTTTATGGTTGCTTTCTTTTGTATTGCCTCTCAATTCCCATTTCAGCTTTTGTCATAAAGATAAGAGGCCCTATAAATGCAACGGTCTTCACCAGTAATCCCATGTTTCCTGCCCCACCCTGGCAGTTTGAGAGGCTTTTGTGTCTCCTCTAAACTACTTCTGTTCCTTAACATAAGGGAGACCTCTGCTGGAGGGAATGAACGATTTTCCACGTACTCAGCTGGGGAGAATATGGCAGTGCAGGGGAGCAGAGGATGGGAGATGACACAGTTTCCTTCCAGAGGCCCCAGAATGGGGATACAGACTTGAAACCTCAGAGGGGTTCCTTGAGTACCACCCACTAGGCACTCTTTATGGTAATAGGCCTTTGTGAGGCTGGGACAAGAGAACTCGGCCCAGGGTCATGGTGGGGAAGGGTGGCTAACCCTGGCCCCGTTGTTTTGGGTTGTTGAGCAAGGCTTTTTCCGTTCTGAGCTTTAGTTTCCACAAAAAGGAGGTAGTTGGATTGGATTATTCCTAAGACCCTCTGAAAGCCCAGGAGCTCAGAACACTGCTAGGCTCCAGAACAAAAGACATGGGACACCTCCCTTTGCATTCATACAAAGAAAAATCAAAATATAAATGTGTATGTAATTAACTTTGTTTAATCTTGGTGTCCTGTTCTTATTACTTCCCGGGCAACTCTTTACCACCTATGCCATTAGCTTTACTGGCTCGCTGGTGCTTTGAGTGTGTGTGTGTGGGGGGGGTGAGTGGATACGTTTGCGTCTGTGTTTGAGCCAGGCCCAGTGGGCCTGAAGAACACCCTGTCTCCACGGAATGACTAACGGAAGAGACTCATTCTGCATTTCCTGAGCCGGCCTGGGGGCATTTGCCATTTGGGATGGCTTCCAGTCAAAGGGGAAAGAACATACCCTCCCCACTCACTCATCCACCCCCACTCTAACTAGTTCTTGGACCCTCCACTACGAAGAAAACCTCCACCAAGGTTTCAGTTTCTAACGACAATACCATTTCTACCCTAATGATGGCGGCATACGTTTATTGAGTGTTCACTATGTGCCCAGCACTGCATCAACTGTTTATATGCATTTTCTAGCTGAATATTTATAACAGCCTTTAAAGTCGAGACCATTATTAACCCTGTCTTACAGACAGGAGACTGAGGCACAGAGAGGTGAATTCACCTGCTAAGTTTGCACAGCCAGCCAATGCCAGAGCTCCCTGGGGTTTCAATCCAGGGCTCTTTCTGCCTCATCATGCTGCCTCCTTAGCAGGAAGGTGGCCACCATGTACAGACTTGCAAGGGATTCTATGGTGAGCAGAAAACTGGCTTTAGGAGCCTCTGAATTTCATGGCCAGATGTTCAGAGAGGCCAGAGAACTCCAGAACCAATCATCTACATAAAAGAGGAAGACAAGAGAATGAAACATATAAGATGCCATTCCTGTGGCCTTTTAAAACCCCCCTCCAGCCTTCCCCACAGGGAGCTATGCTGGCAGGAACACTGGAGTCCCAGATTTGAGACCTCACTCTGTCCCATCCTTGTTCTGTGTCCTTAAGCAAGTCAGCCTTCCTCCCTGGACCTCAT
Source organism: Bradypus variegatus (assembly GCA_004027775.1). Classification (NCBI taxonomy): domain Eukaryota; kingdom Metazoa; phylum Chordata; class Mammalia; order Pilosa; family Bradypodidae; genus Bradypus; species Bradypus variegatus. The sequence goes on from PVKY010007546.1 coordinate 10,803, forward strand.
GTTGTGGAAATCAGAAATGCCCCGATAGTGAATCTCCCTGACACACGGTAGACCCTCAAACAACGTGCCCACTGCCCACACCTCCCCCGTGGGGGGGCTGACACTGCTGTCACCACCCCTCTTTGAAACCCAGGTGGTTCCAACCATCTCCCAGCCCCTGACAGTGTGAGGACAGAGAACACTGGAGGCCAGTCTCAGCCCAGGCTCCCATGCTGGGGAGCAGAGGAAACAGACAGTGCTGGGTAAAGATGTGAATAGAAGAAACCAGAGAGGCAGGCTGGGGTTCAAACCCAAGCTCTGACCCAGGGTGTAATTAACCAGAGGCAAGCTACAGAACTTCTCTGAGGCTTGTTTTGATCACCTGTAAAGTGGAGGAGGTGCCTCCCAGGGACTCTGTAAGAGTTCCGGGTGCTACTGAGTGAGAATCCAGTGTCCTGACTTAAGAGCTTTTGTTCTATCTTGGCCTCTGCCATCGTGCATTGACTCGCTTGGGGGAATGACTCCCTGGGGCTTGTTCACCGTGACAGTGAGCCCCGAGGCCAGCCTCGACAATGGGTGGAGAAGCCAGGCCAAAAGGGGGAGCACGGTCCAGGACAGACAGTTGGTGCTTTGGTGGGGGTGGGGGCTGGACCTTTGAGAGGAGGCCCCAAGGATGGAGAGGAATTGCAGGGGAGGCCAAATTTCATCCCTATCAGACCCAAGACCCATCTGCCTATGCAGTGGTCCTGGAGTCCGACATACCCCTGACTTAAATACCAGCTTCACCATGGACAAGTCACCTCACCTCTGAGTCTCAGGTTGTCACCTGTGAGATAGAGGTTAGACTACAGATCTCGTTAGGGTTGCTGGGGGAATGTGTGCGCTAATCCATGATTGAGGAGGTCAAGGCAAGGAGAGAGAGATGGGGATGAGTCCTAGAAAGCCCTAACAGGGATAGTGAAAACAGACTCATTTACTAAACCCTGGGCATTAGACTTAGCCTCCTCCAGTAGCACCTCAGTATCTGAGCATCCCCAACAACAGCACAATGACAATAATTGCTGACATTATTTGTACGAAGTGTATTACATATATTATCACATATGCTATAAGGTAGGTACTATTATTATTGCCAGATTACTAACGAGGACCCTGAGGCACAGAGAGGTTAAGTAACTTTGCTCAAGATCACACAGTGAGGCAGGGGTGGGGCCAAGAGTAAACTGCAGGCTGTCCAGTTCCAACACTTTGAGTCACTTTGCTGTACCAGACAGAACATGCCGGCACAAGAAGGCACTGAAGGTATGTGAGCCCTTGTCCCCTAAGGGTGAAGAACTGAGACACTATGGCACCCACCCCAACACACCCCATTTGGTTACAGCTTCCTGATTCAGTGGGTGCCTGGGGCAGAGGGTTCTGCAAGCCCACCTGTCCCACCCCCCACAACCACTTCCTAACCTCACCATACAGCCCTGATTCATTGCTGGGGTGCCCTGTTCATTGTTGGAATCTCTTTTCAAATGACTGGAGGTAGATGTTCAGTCTTGACTAGAACAATTGATTCTCTGTCTGTGGCAAAGCAGAGGATTTCATGGAATGAGGACTTCCCTGCAGTTTCTCAGGCTGAGGGAACAGCATGGAGCATATGAAAGAGAAATCAGATCCAGGCTACCTGGAGCTGCTCTTATGAACTTTTTATTCTTATCTGAGTAGCCTGAATTCACTGTTTTATAACAGTGGTGGGGTGGGTGGGGTATTTCTGGGATCAATAGAGAACTCTATGAAGAATTCAAAACACCATAGAATCTAGAAGATTTATTGAGGCTCTGCTTTGTGCCAAGTACTAAGCAGAGCATTCAATCCTATTTGACCTCGCAGATATTTGAGGGGGAAGGAAAACTAATTTATGGCATCAATTCTGTGCCAGTCCTTGCACTCTGCCCTTTAGCTGTGTTCCTTCGAGTTCAGTTAAATAAATTGTCCAGAGTCTTCCCGTAGATTAGTGGCAAAGCCAGGCTCAAAATCAAGTCTAACTGACCCCCAAGGCTGGGGACTACTTTCTTCTCCCATTTTGTGGAGCAGAAATTGAGGCTCAGAGAAGCCTGTGATTTCCAATATGTCACCCAGTGTGTTGGAAATGAGCTGAAATCAGAACCTCCAGTTCCCAAATTATCTCCAGTTTTTGTAACAACTACATGAGAATTACTGAATTAATACCCCCATTTCACAGACTTAAGACCCATTGGATTAAGGCACTTGCCAAAGGCCGCAAGTTAGTAAGTGAAGGCACCGGAACTTGAACCATGTCTGTTTGACCAAAGTGTCTGTCTGCACTGTCCAGTGCACCTCAGGCATCTGTCTGCGTTCCAAAGAAGGCAAGCTTGCTCGTCTTTCAGGACGCTCTAGCTACCCACCATGATAGGACTACTGTGGACATTTGTTGCCTCCCACCCTTTGGCTGTCTCATATGCAGCTGCTTCTACCCTCCTGTTCCACCCACCTGCCCCATCTCCCTTTCTGATGAAACTGCCTTGTGTCTAGTCCAGTCAAAGGGAGAATTCTCCCGGCAAGCGCCACACCAAATGTGGGGCCTGGTCCTACCTCTACCTTCTTTCCACCCTGTTTCATCTGAGGCAGTCACGTGTCTAGATCACGTGATCTAACTTATTCCCATCAGATCCTCTTTTCCAGAACTTTGAACCTGGAGCCAGTGATGCAAAGAGGGATGAGTGTTCAAAAGTGGCAGCAGAAGCAGCAGCTTAGAAGGTCCTGAAAGCTCCAACCTTCAGCTCTGGTTGGTTCAGTGAACCCTCAAGTTTCTTCCCTACACTGAATTATTTTTCTTCAGATAGGCAGAATCAGTTTCTGTTGCTTGCAACCAGTAACTCTGATCTAACACAGGAACTGTCCAGGACTCTGACTGCTGAAGAATCCTATCCTAGCCCTCAGCCTCTCCAAAGTCCAGCAAGTTGGAATGCCACAGCCCAGAGACCCAGAGCTTCTCTTGCCCCTTGCCCTCTCGAGAGCCAGCTGACCTTATGGTGAGGCTGCCCTGATCTGCTCACGGGGGTAAGACAGGAAACACGGCGTTGGGTCTCAGGCTAGCCACCGTCAGAGACGACCAGTTCCCATGCTATCGGCCTTGTGGTCCCCAGTTCTGGTTCTTAACAAAACAAAACAAAACAAAACAAAAAACCTAACCAGAGTCCCTTCACTGAAGTCAATGAGCCGAAGAAAACAGCCCGTGGCGGAGCTGTGGATCCAGCAGTTCCAAAACAAACACAGCTCAGCACACACCTGTGCGCCTGAAGGGTGAGAGAAAAGAGCACTGAGGACAAGAAGAGTGGCTAAGGTTTATCAAGTGCCTGCCGTGTGCAGGAACTGCTGTAAGAGTTTCTTGTGTTGACAATAACTCATTTACTCTTTACAACCACCCTATGAGGTAAGGACTAATCAGTTTATATGTTATCTCACTGAATCATCACAAAACACCTATTCAGATAGGAGAAGGTAAATAACTTGTCCAAGTGGCAGTGCCAGGACTTGAAACCAGGCAGTCTCTCTCTTAATCACCGCACCCCCTCCCCATCCCAGACCCCTACCCCTTTCCCATTCTTCCTCACCACCCTCTGTCAAAATGACCCATGGATATGTGGTTTGTTGCTGCAGAGGAGAGGCGAAACTTGCGTGTAGTTGTGCCTAAGAGTCTCCCCCTGAGTGCCTCTTTGTTGCTCAGGTGTGGCCCTCTCTCTCTCTGACTGAGCGACCTTGACAGGTAGACTCACTGCACTCCCCCCTACGTGGGACCCAACGCCCAGGGGTGTGAGCATCCCTGGCAATGCAGGATATGACTCCTGGGGATGAATCTGGACTCGGCATTGTGGGACTGAGAGTATCTTCTTGAACAAAAGGGGGATGCAAAATGAGATGAAATAGACTCAGTGGCTGAGAGATCTCAGATGGAGTCGAGATGTCACTCTGGTGGACATTCTTATGCACTATATAGATAACACCTCTTAGGTTTTAATGTATTGCAAT
>PVKY010007547.1:0-14814 GCA_004027775.1 Bradypus variegatus
GAGGACGGCCCGGGGGTGCAGGCGGGGCACGGATGAGGAAGTGCCTTTCACCAGGCCTGGGTCGACTGGGAGCATCGTGAGGTCCGGGGTCAGAGGCCAGGGTGGGGCTTGGTCACCCACTGGCTGTGTGACCTTGGGTGGGTCACTACACCTCTCTTCGCTTCCTCAGCAGGAAAACTGAACTGAAAACTATCTACTCCCCAGGTCGTTGTAGGCTTAAGTGAGGGGTTGGGCTGAAATTGGGCACATTCTCCTTGCCACACTCTGCCTTGGCCCAAGGCAGCACGTGCCCAGCACCAGTGCCAGTTTCTCATTCACAAAGGTGCCCGTGGGCTGGCAAAGGCCCTGCTTGGTACATCAGTGCTACTAACTGTTAGCTCTTTATGACAGTTATCATTATAGGGGGAGTTCAGTAAATTGGTCTATGTCCTTAATTAAGTCACTCTTCTGTGCCTCCATTGTTAGTCTTTAAAGTGGGTATAAAGTCTCCAACTGGGGTGAAGCTGAAATGTGCCCAGGGAAGGAGTAGTGCTGTCTGCAGGCACCAGGGGGCAGCCGAAGCAGGCAAAAGATCTCTGCAGTACCCGTGGGACATCCTCCCCTCCACCCCCCCATCCCCCAAGTCAAGCCGTTTCTATGATCACAGCTAATTTGAGCATCTACTGTCAGGTCCTACGCCAGCAGCTTGACATGGAGGATCTCATTTAATCCTTGCAACAACCATTTTACCCTTCTTACATGTGGGTAAACTGAGGCTAAGAAAGGCTCACTGACTTCCCTAAGGTCACAGAGATCCTTAGGTGTCTCTGAGCTGGTCCAGCTCCACTCAGGCATTCTACCGCACTGCCCCCCCGCCCCCCGGTCACACAGAGCACTCTACCCAGGACCTTGCCCAGCCCTGGCTTCAGATGAGGCACCTACTGTATCACAGGTGTGCTCCCTGCATTACCAGCCACCTGGTGAGGGAGGTGTTATTCCCATTAACAATTAAGGGAACTGAGGCTCCACCAACTGGAAAGGAGCAATGCTAGGCCAGGACTGGGGTTGTCTGATCCCCTCCACCAGCACCCTTGAGTCCTCCCCAGCGCCCAGGGTGGTGCCCTGAGCTGAGGCTTGGCCTCAGGTGTTGCCTCTGCCTGTCTCTCCTGTCTGACGTTCCTTCCTGGAAGGGTCCCCTACTGGTTCTCAGGTTCAGAAGAGAGAACTAGGGAAGAGCTGAGAGAACTAAGGAAGAGCTGGTTTCCGCGTGTGTGTGTGTTTGTGTGTGTTGTAGCTGGTGGCCAGTGTGATGTCCTGGAAGCAACAACCTGATCACATCTCCCCTCACGAGGCGGGGCACCGAGCAGGTTGCGGGGGGGGGCATAAATCCACTCTCCAGCCTCACCCTGCCCCTGTTCATGGGAGGCACTAAGAAGAGGACAGACTCGGGGGCCAGGATGGCAGCTGTGCATTTGAGTCCCAGCTTGGCCGCTTTCTGTGTGACTTGGGGCGTGTGCCTTAATCTCCCCGTAAACAGAAACTAACACCTCCCCAGCTGGGTCACCGTGAGGATTAAATAACATGCCCGAGAAGCAGAACGTGGCGCAGGTGAGTGCTCAATGAATGTAGTTATTATCATCAGCACAGTGCGGGGCACACAGTGGGTGTACAGTAACAGTAGCCCTTGTGTCACAGCCGATGCTCCGAAGACCTCAGTCTGCCTCCTCCCTCTGTCGGCTCCGGGCTGTCCCCAGGAGGTTCAAAATTCCCCATCCACCATCTTCCCCCGTCAGCATGGCCCCAACCTCTTTCCGCCACCTGCAGCCACTCTGAATCCCTCTCTTGCATCCGAGCCTTTGCACAGGCTCTTCCGTCTGCCTCAAACTCCCTTCCCATCCTCATGGACCTGGAGGATTCTGACTCAGCCACAGGGGCTAAGCTCTGGTCATGGACCCTGGCTTTTCCACCAGCCAGGGAGAACAGCTCTGCAGCCCCCAGAAATTCTGACTCCAGCACTCAGGGAGCCACGCTATCATTTGGCAAAATAGTCTGTCCTCCACTAGACTGAACTCCACCAAGCAGCAAACTAGGCCTGATTGTTCCTGTGTCCCCAGTGCCCACTCGGCATGGAGCCCTGCCCACAGCAAGTATCAGCAAGTGCCGGGTGTGACCCGCTGCCCACCCACCTCTGTTCTGGGGCCGGAGGCATCACACGCATGCAGGACGCGTGGGATTTGAGGGCAGCGGAGCAACGCAGTTTACGGAGGAACCCAGGGCAGCAACAGGAAGGGTGGAGATCCGGAACTGGGTCGGCAGGCTTGGGTTGCAGCCAGCCTAAGCTGGGGGTCAGGGGCCCCTGGGCCCCTTCACTCCCCCAGGAAGGGGCACAGTGTAGGCGGCAAAATGTGGGATGCCCCAGGTAGGGACAGGGGCCTGGGGTGGGCCTCCCTCCATCAACCTGGGTCAGAGCTAGTGCCAAGGGCCCCCTCCATCCAATCAGGGTAGGGATCTTGGGGACCCCCTTGGGAGCCGGAGTTAAGGGGGAGGGCACAGCCCATCCAACGCATCCATCAGGTGCGGCCGCCTGCCAGCAGGTTGAGTCCCACATGCAGAGCTCCCTCTGGGCTGCAGGAGGTGGGTGCCCTGGGTGGGCAGGTGGGTGTGGCAGCAGAGGCCCCAGAGAGCCTAGTCCAGCGGCCCCTGGAAAATGAGGCGGACGCAGCCGTGCTCGCCGGTGAGCCAGGCCCCGCAAAAGGGGCAGGCGGCGTGGAAAGCGTGGGTGCCGTGGGGCAGTGGTGTCTGGGCCCAGTAGCGGGCAGTCTTCTCAGAGCAGACGTGGCCACAGGGTGCGAAGGCATGGCTGGGCGGCCCGGGGTCCAGGCAGAGGCCGGCCTCCTGGCCAAGCCACAGCGGCACGTAGGGCCCCACAAGGCGGCAGAGTGGACACTCGCGCTCCTGGGGGCCCCGCTCCCGCCGGCAGCCCCAGCCATGGTAGCCGTGGACGTGGCCGCAGCGGACATAGACCCAGGGCTGCTGCTTGTCGGGCGCCGTGCGGCCGCGGGCCGGGCTGGGGAAGGCCAGGGTGCTGAGGCCCACGGGGCACTGGGGCCGTGCCGCATTGGCCTCCTGCCGCTGGGCCTCCAGCTGCTTCAGCGTGGGGGCCCGCAGCAGCCCCGCCGGCGTCCGCCACAGCAGCGTGGCCCCACACAGGTCGATGAGCGAGCCGTCCTGCAGCACGTTGGACTCCTTTTCCACCTGCCGGGGCAGCAGATGGGCCTTACTGCCCAAGGGACCCCCAAGGCCTCCCCACCAGTGGGCAGCCCTCGCCCCAGCTAAGTGCCCGTCCCACCCACCGAACCACCCTGCAGAGGGCCCCCTTCAGGGCAGGTGGGTGGGAGGTCATGTGGGAGGGCAGGTGTGGGCTCCCCAGGTGAGCCGTGACCCTCCCTCTCAGCAGGACATGGGCCTGCGTCTCCTCACCCGTGAAGTCAGGAGGTTTGGACCCAAACGGCATTTTTCCAGAATGTTCTCCCAAGCTCTCCCCTAAGGCAGTAAACGCCTCTTCCCGGAAAGCTGGGGACCTAGCCCCAAGCAGCTGTCCCAGGGGTTGTCAAAAGCAAGGACTCTAGAGTGAGACAGCAGGGTTTGAAGTGTGGTCTGACCAGTGACTGACCGTGACCCTGGCTGAGGAGCTCCACTTCCACCCGGGTGCCACTCCCCCCGCCAGAGTGGTTCTCATGACAACTACGTGGATAAATCAACGTAAAGCCTTGGAAAGGTGGCCGGAACACATCAGGTGCTCAGCAAGTGGATGTGACACACCCATGGGCATCATTTTTAAAAATCTTGTTTCTCCCATCTCCCAGTAGAGCTCATGCTCTCAAAAGATGAGCTGTGGGTTCTCCTGAGGATTTCAGTCCTACTGCCTGAAGTCCCACACCCAGGAAGGGCTCTGCATGGCCACGTGGCCTGGGACAATCCTCTCCCCCTCCCAGGGAGTGCTCCCAGACCTACCCTCAGTTCTCTCATCTGTGCCAGGTGGAACATCCACAGCCACCTGTGGCAGAACCACTCCCAGGGCCCTTTCCCGCTGGGGGCGGGTCATAAAGCTGAAGCCGGCTGAATGTGGCAGACGTGCTACAAGCTGCCAACACTCTAGGCTTTCAACTGCTCGCACCCAGGCCAGGTGTCACCCTCATGAGAGGGTGTGATTTGTAAACTGCTGGTGTCCACAAAGCACTTGGTATTCTAAGGGGTGTGTGTGTGTGTGTGTGTGCATATGCGCTCTGCTGCCCATCACCCTGTGGACCCCAGCGGTGTGTGGGCTACACTTGGGGACACTGGTCTGTCTTGTCTGGGGAGCGAGTGGCACATGCCCAAAACTCCTGAGACTGGTGCTCCCCCCGACGGAGACTGCCAGAGCTCCCTTGGCCAGGGGGACAGGGGACCCCCTTCTGGCTGGGGCAAAGGGCTGGACAGACTAGGAGAGCTGGGCAGCAGCAGGAGAGGGGTGGCAGGGGGTGGCTGGAGGTGGATCAGGCCAGGAGCCCCCGGGGCCAGGTCACCTACCAGCTTCCCGCGCTGCTGTGCTGAGCGGCTGTCGCGCAGCGTGTACACATTCCCGCAGACCGAGATCTCCCGCCAGACCCCCGGAGCCGAGTCCTCGGAGAAGCCGCCTGCCGGGTGCATCACCAGGACCCCATTGGTGGTCAGGCCGTCCATCAGGCCGTCGGGTGTCCGCCATTTGGCCGCCCGCTCCTGGGACCACACGAGGGACCAAATCACACATCCCCGAGTGTCCTCAGCAGGCTGCTTGCCAGAGGTGCTCCCTCCTCCAGGACCCCCTGCTCTTGCCCCTCAGGGCCAGAGGTGGCCAGGGGAGCACTGGAATTGGAGCTGCAGGCCTGGTTTTGCTCATTTGCTGGGGGGAAGATGGAGGGACAGGCTGCGAATCCCTGCCTGGGTCTTGGAGATGGTGACCGGGGGCCAGTCCATCACCCCAGCACCCCAGGATGCTGTGCAGCCCTCGACCTACCCCTCAGCTCACTCCCAGATGAGGTGACAGTCCCTGCCTGGGGGCTCACTCACTCCAAGGAAGATGTTGCTGGAGGCGTCAAAGCCGGCGGCATAGATGCGGGCAGTATAGGGCTGGCGGCGGTCACACAGGATGCGGCAGGCGTAGCGGGAGATGGTGCTCTGGGCTGAGGGGCCCTCCGCGGCCCCTCCTCCGGGGGACGTGTCTGTCACCACAAAGTCAATCATGTTCTCCGTGGAGCGGCCGATCTGGTGCGGGGCAGGCACAGGCTTAGACATGCACAGGTGGATCGTGGGCTTTGCACCTGCTGCTCCCAGCAGCTGCTCTGTGTGTAGGGTCACCCACCCACAGATGTTGGGGCCACCGGGCCCTGAGGAGGGGGCAGCACCCTCCCAGCTCCCCTGGGCCCTCTGGGAAAACCCAGGTGGGGTCTCCAGGTCCAACAGACCCATGATCAGGGGCTTCCTGTTCTCTCTCTCCCCCACAGTCTGGAGCAGGGCAGGGGGGCACCTCACTCAATAAAAATCTAGTTAATTTGCTGATAGGACATCAGCTTAAATATTAGCAGCAAACAGTGAACTTTTAGGTAAGTATTTACTGTGTGCCAGGCACCCTGCTAAGCAATACATGTGCACCACCTCATTTCATCTTCCTAACAATTCCATGGGGACGGGTACTGTTATTGGCCCCATTTTAGAGGAGGAAACTGAGGCCCAGAGAGGTGAAGTGACTCTTGCCTGAAGCCACCTAGCTAGCAAGTGATGGAGCTGGCATCTGAAGCCAGGCAGGGTCACTCTGAACTTCTAAAGCTCACAGCCTCCCGCTCTAGTCTTGACCCAGCCCCTGACTTGCTGTGTGACTCTGCAAAGCCAACAGCCCTCACGGGGACATCTTGGTTCCTCATCTGAACAGGTGTCACCTGCACGACGTATCCCCAAAGCACCTTCCCCACGGCCTTCGGTCCTCCAGCCCCACCATGGGACGCCAGCAGAGGCCAGGGTTGCGGCTGCCTCTAAAATGATGCTGATCATGACTGTCCAATGGATGGGAGTCTGGTGGCAGGAGGCCACGGAGGGGCCTGAGCATACCTGGAACATGTCTGTGTTGCTGTCGTGCGTGTACTCCACTATGACCGAGTGGCTCCGGGACAGTGTGTACGAGATGCTGTGCTGGCCACGGTTACTCAGCGCCTGGTGGGGAGAAAGGAGAAGTCACTGCCCAGGGCACGTGGCTATGAGAAGTGTGAGTCCCTGAGCCAGAAACTGGGGTTCCCGGGGACGAGGAGGGGATCCCACCGTTTGCAGGGAGAGTTTTGCAGCAGCTGCTTTACCCAGTTACCTTATTCCAATCCCACATCAACCCATGAAGGGGGCATGGTTAGCTCTCCCATTTACAGTTTAGGGAACTGCAGCTTAGAAAGGAGGAGAAAATGCCCTAAAGCCACACAGCTGGAAATAGCAGAGCCTGAATTCTGCCAAATCCCTGGAAGCCAAAGGCTTCTCCTTTGCCATTGCTCTTTGGGCCTCGGCTGCCTCTAAAATGATGCTGATCATGACTGTTCAATGGATGGGGGTCTGGTGGCCAAAGAGCTTCAAGAAGGTAAGGTCGGGTGAGGGGAAGCACCTCACAAACGGTAAAAGACTGCACGCTCTGCCAAGGATTTCCCATCATCACTGTTTCCCCAAGGCAGTGAGTGATGACGCTGTGGGATCCCCCACTCTAGTGGGGCTGTGGGCATGCAGGTCTGGGAAGGCTGAAGACCCGGCACCCGGGCAGGAGAGACAGGACAGGACAGGACAGGGTCTGCTGGGATGCGCTGCTTGCCTTGGAGACGAGCGGGGTGGAGATATGGTGCATGACGTCCGGCTTTACTCCGTTGGCATGTGGCCGGCGGCTCAGTGCCAGGCGGCTCCGCCGGCGGCCCTTGTCTCCGCTTGCCAGACACCCGTTGTAGCTGTGGAGGTGGGAGGTTAAGAGGAAAGCATTCGGGGGCAGGGGAGTCGGGGAGAGAAAGAGAGAAAAGTGAGCCCTTGATGAGACTTGGAGGACACTGCCAACTTCCAGGCAGATCCCACCTTAATAAGCAAGCCCTAGACCCACTCAGGACTAGAAAATTCTACAATATCAAATTGATGCATGTGGGGAGTGGGAAGGGGTTCAGAGTATCTTCAAACGGCCTTTTGTTTAAGTAACCAAGGGTTTCCTGGACACCTGAGCCATGCTTGGTCAGGTGCTGGACGCTGGGGAAGAAGAGATGACACAGCACAGGTCAGTTCTGTGCCTTCGTTGGGGAGGGGGGTGAGATGGGGTTGTCCCTTGGCTTCTCAAGGAAACTTCTCAAGTGCCACCTGCACGACCTAGGCAAGAGCCAACTGTGCCACAGGGCCAGAGACAAGAGAAGGGAATTCTGGCCCCAGGATCAGGGTTTTGGAAGAGGGAACAACTATACTGGGCCTTGAAGAACTGGAAAGGATTTGTCTTTAGCAAACTCCCATTAATTCCACCACAATCACTACTGGAAACAAAAAATGAAGGGAAAAAAATAGACACACAATGCAACTACCTCTATCTATCCATAGATCTCAAATTTCCACCTTCCTTTCCAGCTCTTGTTGGGAGGGAATGACTGTGAGAGGCAGACAGGGTGAATCAGAGCCTTGAGCAGGTTACTAGTTACCTGATGGCTTCTGTGCAACGTACTGCAGGGAAGTGTTTTTCTTTTCATTTTATGAATGAGGAAAATCGAGGCTCAGGGAGGTAAACTGAATTGCCTAAGGTCTCAGGCCAGTAAGTGAGAAAGTCCAGATTTGAGCTCGATCTCTCTGACTCCTGCCTCTCTCACAAAAGCCCTTCTAGATGGAGCGAGGGCTTCCCTAAGCAGAGGTCCCGAAGCTGGCAGGGTCTGGTGGGATGATGATTTGGGTGGCAAAGCATAGCAGGGGAGAAGATGAGGCCTGAAAGGTTGGTAGAAGGGCCCTGGACCCCTGGCTCTTGCACTTATCATGTGACTTCTGTAAAATGGTGCTAATATAGCTGGATCTACCTCGCAGGTTCATTGTGAGAATTAAATGAGCGAAAGCATCTAAAAGTGCTTGGCAGTACGGCATGTATTATAGTAAACCTTGACAAATGTTAGCGATTATGGTCATTAGAAATAAAAGTACATGGCGCACGTCCGCAAACTAGCCATTATTACTTCTAGTCATCCTCATGATAACAGAATTTTATCAATTATTACTTCTAAATAGTCATCATCATAACAGAGTTTATCGGATATTTTCGTCATGACCAATGGCAGAGAGAGGCCAAAAGGAGAGATGGGTGCAGGAGGAAGAAGAGGTTATCTGTGTTGAGGGGAAGAGCTGAGTGGTGGTGCAGGGATCCTATGTCAGGGAGCAGGCAAAGACTGGGAAGGGATGTGGTCTATCCAGCCACCAACTCACATTGCTTCCTCTCTCCTGACCTCAGTTTTCTCATCGGCAGCATGAGGGTCAGCTGTGGCTTTAGTGAAAGTGCACTAGACCTAGAGTAAGAAAGACCTGGGTCCAAATCCCAGCCCTGCCACTTACCAGCTGTGTGCCCTTGGGCCAGTCACTTCCCCTCTCTGAGCCTTGGTTTCCTCACCTCCTTCCTCACAGCATCTTTGTGAAGATCGAAATGAAATAATGTCCATGAAAGGGCTTGGCACAGGCCTGCCTCACAGAACACTCGCTACGTGCCAGGTACGGACTTCCAACTTTACAGAAATCACCTCATTCATTCCTTCTGACAACCCTCTGAAGGAGGAATTATTATCATCCCTCTTTGTTAATGGGGGAAACTGAGGCAAGGGAAGTTAAGTAACTTGCAGAGGTGGAATGTGAACCAAGCAGTTTTGCTCAAGAACGAGAGTTCTTCGCCCCAAACTCCACACAGGTGACTTACGAAAGGAAGCCAGTGATAAACTTTGTTCTCCTCTGAACAGATGCTTGGGTGGGCAGTTCGAGTTGTCTCAGTAATTTATGAAAAATGGGAACATAAAGTAACAGCATGAATTGAGGCAGGTTTTGTCAACTCCAACTCTCAGCTGGAAAGGTGAGGAGAGACAGAGAGCAGAAGGGCCCCATGTGGAGAGACCTGGGGGGCCCTTGGTCTGGTTGCACTGGGGGTTGCCGGTGCCCCACCCCACCTGGCCCAGGGCCGCTCACCCCAGGACGATGAGCTCGCCATACTTGATGGGCTCCTCGCCGGGCTGTGCGTCTTCACCCGCAGACGAGAGGACACAAGAGCCCTTGTTCCCGGGGTGCCCGAGGTCTGAGGTTCGGGGGGACCCCACTTCAGGGTTTCCTTCCAGCACCATTCTGGGCAGGGTGGAAGAGGAAAAGAGCTTGGCAGCCTCCCACTCCAGCCTCCCTCAATGTGAGCTCCAGTCTGCTGCAGGGCAGCCGAGGCTAAGGCCAGAGTGACCTTTCACCGCCTCTGTTGCTATGGCAACCACGTCACCTCTGCTTCTCCTAAACTGCCAGGATTGCTGCGATTCCACAGCGGGGAGACGGGTGGGGTGGAATCAAGGGGGAGAAGCCAGAGGGGTGCGTCAACTTGGGGTGGCCAGAGGTTGCTTTTTGGCCAAGACCCATTCTGGGACCTGCTTGGAAGAGGGGGCACCCCAGGAGTTGGGGATCCTTATCCCTCAACTCAAACTCAGTTCTTGGGTTTAGCTGTCAGCCCCGGGACCTCTGAGTTGTCCCCTCTCAGAGGTTCTTGGAATCTGTTTTAATCTTTCTACCTCTCTGCGGGTCTAGGCCTCTGTCCGTTTGTCTGTTTTCTCAATGACTCGCTGTCCTCCCAGCCGCTGTCCTCGCCGTGTCTCTACCCACCTCTGCATGTCTGCCCGCCTCCACCTCCCCATCTGTCTGCCTCAGTCTCCCCACCTCGGCCCCCCGCTCCGGGTGCGCCCCCTTCCTCAGGTGTCTGCGGTCCCCGGAGGCCTGTGGAACGGCGCCCCCCCTCCGCCTCGGGCTGCAACAGCGCCCGGCTCCGGCAGGGAGTCTGTTGGGAAAATATCCCGGCGCAGGGAGGGCTGCGCTGGGGCAGGCCCGCGCCCCGCGGCCCGCCGGGCACAACGACCGCCCAGCACATACGCAGATACACACCCGACGGCCCCTCCGCACCAACCGGCGCGCGCGCGCACACGGCCCCGCACTCCCGGAGCCCCGCGGGCAGCCCCGGGACCCGCGCAGAGCCCAGCCCGCAATCGCGGACGCGCCGCCGGCCACGGCGCCCGCCCTCCGACCCACTCCCCCCGCCGCCCCCAGACACGCAAACACGCCCCCCGCGCCCGCCCGGCGCAGCCCCCGCCCCCTCCGCCCCGGCCACCTCACCTCGCCGCGCTCCGGGCCCCGCTCGGCGCCGCTCCCTGCCCGCCTCGCCCCTGCCTGGGCCCGGGGCCGCTGCGGCGGGATGGGCCCGGCCCGCGGACGCTCCGCGCTGCCTCGTCACGGGGACACCCGGGGCCGGGGGAGGGGGACGAGCGCGAATCGCCACTCTCCGCCCCCGACCCAAGGCCCCGCCCACCGCCGGGCCCGCCCCGGCAGGGCCCCGCCCCACCGAGGCTCCGCCCCTTGCGGCGAAGCTTAGCTCGGGTCGGCGGAGCTCCGCCCCTTCTCGGGAGGCCACGCCTCTTCCCCAGACACCTGTGAAACCCCGCCCACTACCCTGGCTCAGGGTCTCCCTCGCCCCTCCTTGCTGGTTCGGGGGCGGCCCCTCCCCCCAGTTTGGGGACTCCCCAGGCCCCGCCCCCATTTCTCGGGACTATGGAGTTCCCCCAGAGACCCCTTGACGGCCTCTCGGGTGGCAGTTCAGACCCACGCGCTGGGCGCGAGGCCACATCCCCCAGTATTAGGCCGGGGGACTCCCCGCTCCCGCCCCGGGAGCCCCCCTCCCCCTCCCGGCCAGGGAAGCCGCGGAATTAGAAGAGGAGGGAAGCGGGGGCGGGGAGGAGGGAGACAAGGAAAATGCTGCAGGCCCAAGTGGCTGCTGTTGCCTCGAGTCGCAGAGCCGCTTCCAGCCCGGCCTGGCCACTTTCTTACTGGGTGACCTTCAGCCCTGTCCCCAGCATACACTCACCAGAGACCTTGGGGGCGCGCGGCCCCGTTTGGGGGAGAGCCGGCGATCTCGTCTATCAGTGTGCGCCAGGGCTGGGCGCTGTGCTTTGAGCAAACAAACCCGGGGAGGTAGGCCCATTTTCCGGATGAGAAAACAGAGGTTTACGCTAGGGACTTGCTTATGGTTACTTTGCTAGGAATGGGCCAACTGTGTGACTCCAAGGTTTTGTCGTTATGACGAGGTATGGTCAGAGGTGCGAAGGCGGGGAGACCTAGGGATGCATCAGACAACGACCCTTCTACTCGGATTTCTTGGCCTGCTGAGGGCCTATAACCAAGGGCTGGGGGAGGCTGGGAGGTTGGCCTCTTCATCCCGTCTTCGGGCTCTGTGGGTGTGTTTATTAGGAAACCAAGGAAGACTGCACAGAGGAGGTAGCCAAGAAGGGTAGGTGGAAGTTGGCTGGCATACCCCTGAGAGGGAACATCCATCCCTGTCCCCCACTCCCCCACTTCTGCACGTGAAGCTCCCAGCCCCCCAGACGCCTCCTGGGCCTCCCCACATCCACACACCCCACCAACTCTCCCACCTAAAAACAGTCCAAGATACCAACTGCTTCACCAACTGTCTTGGGGCTGGAGCAGTCAGGTGCAACAAGAAAGCAGATGACAGCACATCCTTTAGGGACAAAGGCATTCATTAATCAAAGAGGGACTCCCTGAGAAGCCACACCAGTTAGGCCAGCCACAGGCTGTACAAATCCTGTGCCACAGGCTGCCACCATGACAGGGACATACGGCCACTGTGGGACATGAGACACTGGGAGGGCTCCCCTCCATCGTGTGCCTGTGAACGTGTGCTGCATTGTTATTATACTCCCCGAGTGTACAGATGGGGAAACTGAGGCTTGGGAGGGGAAAAAGCTGGTCCTAAGTCACAGGGTCAGACAAGCATGGAGCTGAACTTCAACCGGAGCCCCAGGGCTACCGGCTGATGCCAGGACTCCAGGGGGGAAAGTCAGAGACCGTTAGGGCCAGCTGCAGAGAGCAGAGGTTCCTCCTGGGTAGCGCGCCAGCATCCGGGCGTGCATGGCGGGCACAGGCAGGCCACAAAGGCCTCGGGAAGACGGGTTGGTTCTGATCCCAGAATTGTTCAGTTAAAGGAGAGGGATGAGAGTCAGGATGCCACATCAGCCTTCCGGCGCTGAGTGCAGCGCTCTGTTCCAGGAACACCAGCTTCTTCATTTCTCCAGGCCTCAGTTTCCATATTTGTGAACGGGGAATAATAACTGGAATACCGATCTGTGGTGGGATGACATTTTGCAATATTATTTTTATTCCATTTGTTTCTCCCTTCCTTTCTCTCAATTCATTCTAGAACTTGCTTCAGAGAAAGGGACAAAGGAACAACAAGATGAAATTTTTATTTAATTCTTGAGCTCAAATGCCCGAAGGCAAGGGGCTGGCATAAATGGTTTCGAAGAATATTTGTGAGGCTAGTTGAGAAAGAATTTTTAATTTGAAGGTACTTACAAGGGGAAATTTTCAGTTGGATATATGTTATTAGGATTAAAAAAAAATCCATGGGACTGTACAGCATAAACAGAGAATCCTAACATAAACCATGGACTATAGTTGATATAGTCCATATTCACACTAATGCAAGGGGCTAGTAATGGGGAGTATATGGGAATGGTATTTTCTGCATGATTTTTCTGTAAACCTACAACTTCTCTAATTAAGGAAAAAAAGAAGTAGTGAAAGAGAATTCCCGGAAGTCCAACACATAGCTGAGAGTGGCAAAGTCAATGCAAAGCTTCCAAGCAAAAGTGCTTGCTAAGGTCCCAAGATTTTTGCAGCCCCCCAAAAGCTTCTCAGAGGACAAATATTGTATGATCTCTCTTACATAAAATAATTTGAATATGCAAATTAAGAGTCAGAAACTAGAATGAAAGTTACCAGGGGCTGGAGTAGGGTAAGGAAAGGGGAGTTAATGCTTAATTTGTACAGAGCTTCTGTTTGGGCTGATGGAAAAGTTTTGGTAATGGATGGTGGTGATGGTAGCGTGATGTTGTGAATGTAATTAACACCACTTAATTATATATTTGAAAGTGGTTAAAATGGGAAATGTTAGGTTGTATATGTGTTACCAGAATTAAAAAAAAAAAAGCATAGAACTGTACAACACACAAAGGGAACTGTAATGTAAATTATGGACTAAAGTTAATAATATAATTATAATAATACTGTTAAATCAATTGTAACAAAGGTACCACACAAAATGTTAATAATAGGGAAAACTGTTTTGAGGGGGGCTGTAATATGGGAACTCTATACTTTCTGTATGATTTTTCTGTAAATCTACAATTGCTCTAATAAACAAACAAAAAAAGAAGTGTTTAAGAAACTAAATAAACAAAAAGCAACAATAAACTCTTTCTGGACTATGACATTTGGAGAAGTTGGGGAAGGGGAATGGGGGAGGCAAAAAGGGCTAGAGAAGCAAGAGCTTCTCCTGGGCTCTGCCTTTGAGGTCTTGTGGTAGGTGGGAGAGTAGGGAGTTGGGAAAAGACAGAACCCCCAGATATATTTGGAGATCCGGGGCAGGGGAGACCTGGGCCTACTTCTTGGGGTGTAGCTTTGGAGGGAAGCCTTGGGGACAGAATCAGAATGGCAGTGTATGGGTTTGTGCCGGCTCCTCTGAAAGGTAGCCCACGGAGTCTTGGCCACATCAGCAAGGGACTGGAAAGCCTTGGCATTTCTGTCCCCAAGAAACGCAGAGCTGAGAGAGGCTGGAGGGTCCTTAGGGGTCTCACGGCTGACAGGGGTGGGGCTCAGGGTACCTGGATTGACAACCAGAGGACAATAAGATGTGGTGAAGCCAGACTTGTAGGGAGAACAGCCAGACTCGAGGTCCGAAGGAACAGTGACATCTCCAGGGACACTGGTCCACAGGCCTCTGACTCCCCCTAGCCATGTCACCAGGGGAGCATCTTCAGATCTGAGAAGCCAGTCCAAGTAGAAGGGGGTGGGGACACTCAAAGGGACTTTGATTTGCTTACGAATTGTTTATGGCTGCTTTTGTGCTACAGTGGCAGAGTAGAGTCGTTATGAGAGAGACTATGACTCCAAGTCTAAAATGTTTACTGTCTGGTCCCTTACACAAAAACTTTCCTGACCCCTGCTCTATAAGGTGATGCAAGTTATAATTTATGGCCCCTTTTATAATTAAAGGACTGATGGCTTGAACCAATTGTACTCTTAACACCCACCCCATCTCTGGACATCCGTGAGGATTAAACCAAAAGGTGCTTGTTAACAGTTCATCGCATGCCTGGCTGTATTAGTTATCAACTGCTACATAGCAAGTTAGCCTAAAACTTAGCGGCTTAAAATAATAAACATTTACAGTCTTACACAGTTTCTGGCTGTCTGGCATCTGGGAGCAGTTTTGCTGGGTGGTTCTGGCTCAGGATCACTCATGAGGTTGCTGTTAAGATGTCAGCTGGGGACATAATCATATGAAAGTTTCACTGGGCTGAGGGTCCCCTTCCAGAGAAGCTCGCTCACACACCTAGCAAGTTGGTGCTCGTGGTTGGCAAGAGGCCACAGTTCCTCTCCATTTGGACTTCCCCTGCTCGAAGTACTCATGTCCAGATGGCTGGCTTTCCCCAGAGTGAGTGATCCAAGAAAGCAAGGTGGAAGCCACAATGTCTTTTT
>PVKY010007548.1:0-14815 GCA_004027775.1 Bradypus variegatus
GTTTTTTTAGCTTTCATCATTTCAGTTAAAAGAGGAAATTAGAAATCTTTTCTAATCACTGAAGAAATAACAAAAGAGACTTGAAGAAGTTCCAGAATAAGCCCTATCCTGCGAACTGGCCCTAAGAATTAAGATCTTTTCATCAAAGAAAAACACAGTGCCTTTTCACAATTAATAGCTTTCAGTCTCTAAAGACTCACCTCAGTTTTTCAAGCTGCATACAGTAATTGCACTTTCCCTCTTTTCCTCCCTCCCTTTCCTCCCTCCTTTCTTTCCAACCTTCCTTCAAGTAAAACACTTTTTTCAAATGAAATCTTATGTGAAACCCCATTTTTTAAGATGAGAGAAGTGAGCTATTCCAAGGAAGCGAGAGAATCTTGTCTGTTCCATCATCAGCCCACACCAGACACTAAACTCTGGGTAAATGGGACTGGAAACCTTTTGTTGTGGGGTGTGTTAATTTGTAGCTAAAGTACCATTCTCCAGATAAAAGAGAATAGTCTTTTAGTCTTTCTTTGTATTTCTTATATTCCAACCTTTTCATCAATTTTTACTCCTCTCCAAATCCATCTTGAGAGACTCCATCAAGGTTGTGGGCTTTGATCCAAGATGTAATAGGTGCTTACAAGGGAAGAACTGCCTCAGAGTTCCATGTTGGGCTCCGTTTTATGCAACCTACTTCTGCATTTTACAAGTATTCTGACTCCTGTTGCTAGTTTTAAAACATATAATAGCCATGTAGAGCTGGTATATGGGGCAGGCAAGCACTGTGCCTACCACTACTAATGCTTATAGCTAAAAACAGGCTGGAATTAGAACTCCTAGGAGGTCTCCAGAATTTATCCCTCTGTGCCCTAAGTTCCCATTTACCTCAGTCACCGGCGTCCCATTCTCCTTGGCCATCCCTTGTCCCTGAACTCAAACTCAGGCTCTGAACATCCCCCAATCTGACTCAAAAAAACCCCTCTCCAATACTTCCACTCTGCACTCTGCATTCTCTGTCTCTTCTGTGAATGCTTTCTTCTCCTTGTTGCTTGAACTGAAACCTGGCTATTCCACAAAGACACAGCTTTCTCAACACCCTACCATTTCCCAGAGCACACAGTAGATATCCAGTAAATGTTGAATACAAGAATAACTTGTAGTCCTATGGACAGGGGAGCAGGATGTGGTGAGAGAATGTTAAGATATCCATGTGTACAAATACCTAGTCTTCAGATGAGGTAAGAGAGACTGTGGCTTAAGATAATGATTAGAAATGCAAATTAGAAAGCCAAAGAAATGAGTCTTGGCTGTAACCTCTAAGCAGAAATGAGTGATGAAAGATGAGGCTTCATACAAACTTTGGCAAACACACAGGAAATAAGAGGAACGGGAAAACTATCAAAATGCAGAACATGTGGTCACAGAGGCATAAAGAAAGTAATGAAAGAAAGAAAAGAGAAGAAGCTGATGGAAACCTAGAGAAGAGAACAAAGTGTCCTGGAGCCCTGGCCAGAAGAAAAAGTTATTGCTCTGAGTTTAGCTGGAAGAAACAGAACATGTTCAGTCACTTAATTCTGATCAACATTTAGAAGTCAGAGAGACATTCTGAAGAAACACATAAAAAGAGGAAGAAGAAAAGAGACAAAATGAAGAGGAACAGGCTGCAGATAAGAATGCTTAAATTCTGTAGCCCCAAGAGAGCAATAGGCAAGTTCACTGCTGGAGTCTGACCAACTAGGGCAGAAGGTATAACTGAGACAGAACTTCCCAGGTCCAATTCCTAATTGCCATGGCAACACCCCCAACCTGATTTCATTGACAAAGAAGTAATAAGCAAATGATAGTGGTAGTATTCAGGAGAAGAGAATCCTCTCTCCAGCTAGTTCCACGTTGGGAGAAGTTCTGGTGAGTAGCCTGGGGGAAATTCAACTGGTGGACCAAAAATATGCTCCTCAGGGAACGGTAAAGAGACAACAGATAAAAGGGGATGACACATCACCTTGCCTCAATCCTGGAAAAAAAGAGCTTCTGACCTGACTGCAATTCTGTAAATAAGCTAAACATTTATAGATATACTTTGCCTCATCTATCGTACCTGGTGCCACCACTGTACAAAAAAGCAGCTCAGTGTTTTTGCTCAGTGGTATGCTGGAAAACAACTGGTTAAAGAAACAAAAAACAAAAAAAGTGCCTGATTTTTGTAGCTGCTGATTTCCACAGTGTAAATACTCCCACCCTGATGCTGACCAGTTTCAAATCAGCATGATGACCCCGAATGGAGAGCTAGGAAGAGATGCACAAAGTGGGCTCTGTAAGCCAGTGCAAGCTGACTCCAGAGAGTCAGATATAACTGGTTTGGACTGGGGTTGCCAAAGGAAAAGTCTCAAAGTCACTCAGGAGACTGGAATGTGTAGCTAGGTCTGTGAACCACTACCTAAAGAGGTGCTCATCAGACTGTAATGTACCCACAGATCACGGGGGGATCTTGCTACAGTGCAGGTTCTGATTCAGTCGGTACTGCTGGACCCTGGCAAGACAGATGAATAGATCCAAAGACATAAAAATGGTCACGAGCAGCCCTACTAATGTCAGAAACGTTTGAAAGAGAGGTTTTGCAGAGAGGTCACAAACTGGAGGTCTATGAATTTTACTTCTTAAATTTGAGTTTGATGCCAACATCGTAAAAATCTGGATTCCCAGCTTCTCTGGAAAAACATGAAAAGCAGAAACAACAAAACAAGACCTGACAACACTGACCTCACTCCCCTGCTTGCAGCAACTGCCCCTGGTAGAGGAGGCCACAGTCTTCCTTTTGTGGCAGTTGCCTCCTGGAGATCCTCCTTGCTTCGCTTATGTTTCCTAACTCACCCTGGAAGGAATAAGGGGTATTAATATTTTAGGTGTTTATATAACTTTTAATAGTTTTCCCTCCCCAATTGCACTAACCTACCTTTCTAGTCTCACTTTTAGCTACATATGAACTGTATATTCCTGAAATGCATTAGTCAGGGTTCTTGGAAGGTAGTGTTACCTTCTTTCTCTCCTCTAAACTAGGGGTTGTTCCCTGTTACTAGAACCGCACTCCAGCCTTCTCTGCTGGTAACAGTCTTACTTACTCTTCAAGACCCAACTCAAACCTCACCTCCTTGGTAAAGCCTTCTTGAGTCTCTGTGCTCCCCCTGCAGAATCGATCCTCTTCTATCAAATCCTATTTCAGTTTTAGCCGTTTTGGTATTCCCATGGTAGAGTGTTTTGCATGGAAGGTCCTCAGGGACTTGATAACATGATCAATTATGAATTAATTTACAGCTCTTGGATTACCTTCCTTTCAACTCTCTTTGATTAATTCATCAAAGGAGTTTGTAATTATTATCTTAGTCTTTAAAGTACAGGCTAAATTCTCTTTCCTTATTTATCTTCAGTAACCCTGCAGGTTTTTTCCTCTCCCCTGACCTTAAATTTGGTGCTGTTTGATCAATTTATAAGAATATTATTTACTCTATAAATTTGGTCCTGGATAAACATAGGCCACTTCCAATTAAACACTTTAATAAAATTAATGACATATTTTTATGGCATGGCCAATTTTTTTTTCAAAGCACTTTTACTTTCACACTTTATCCTTACACTAACCCTATAAAATACATATTAACCATTTTCAGTACTTAGAAGCTAAAGTGAAAGTTCTGCCTCGTCTTCCCTCAAATGGCCTAGGGAATGAGAGGGAGAAAGCTTGAGAAAAACCTTGGCAGTGACCAACTAAGGCCTCAGTAGGGAAGATCTTAGAGAAAATCTTGGAAAACACCACAAAGACTTCCCCATCCACATATGGCTGGGAGCTTACGTCATTTCGAAACTCCATAATCCCTAATATTCTATTGAAAAATGGAGGCACAGACATATTGAATTACCATGTATTAGAGTCAAAGCTATAACACAGGCCTTTTGATTCCCAGTGTAAGATCCTACTTTGTTTAATTATGTTCACGTTTACAAACAGAGCTATAAACAACCAGCACTACAAATACATTTCATAAATTTGCCTTTAAAAACATTTAGAAATGAAAACTCCTGTGCCTTTTCTAAAAAAAAAAACAAAAACTATATTATGTATGATGATGAAAAGTTTTCCCAATAATTTTATGGCAGTAATTGGACTGTGTGACTTTAATCATGACAAGGACAATTATTTCATCAGGGTGTACAGGGAAGTCTATCATCCATAAATCAATTTACAACTTCCTGCACTATTTTTCACTTTCAAATCAATGCTAAGTACTTTAAAATTCAATGTTTTTTCTTGAAATGTTCATGTTATAAATGAGATGGAAAACAAAGATTTTAACATTCTTACTAAGAATAAAAAAGCAATGCCAAGGTAAAAAATGAAGATCTCAAATTGGTGATGGTGGGACCAAAGAAACATCCCCCAGGAGTTTAAAAGGAATTAGCAATGGGGGAAATGGCCGAGTTTGAGGTCATAATGATCCATTTCTCACATATTCTCTCTACTTTCCAAGAAGTCTGATATGGGCACAAGAACACACCCATCCATGAAGTACACGTTGGAGGTACTTGTTCCCCAAGGTGCACCATAAGCATAGTGGGAATATAAGGGACAACTAGACACTCTATAGTCACTTGTTTCTAGAATAACTGGACCATGTTGGAAAGCACAATGCACACACAGCTCCTAACTCTGTGACTCCAGATGGCTTCTCTGCCATTTCCACTCCCCTCTAAGCAAAGAGAATTCCATCTCTCTTTATCAGTTGGGAAGGGACATTTTTTTTGTGTTCCTTCTCCCTGCGTGATTCTGTTAATCCAATTTTTAAAACGAAGGACTGGTCCAAGATATTTTTTTTCGGCAAATACATTCCATCTACTTTTAAAAAAACCTTTTAAAGTCCATATATGTGGTAGCATATACAAGAACTTTTCTGGAAGCCACATAATCAAATGCGGAGTGAGCCTCAAGTTTGCAAGAATGAAGGGATGAGTTTTAACTTTTGGATTTTTTACCATTTGAATTATTTTTATCTTACTTTTAGAATTAAAAATATATATAAGAAAAAAACGGTAATAATTGAAAAGGGGGCGGAAATAAATGGAGAGCCGTGCGACTCCCAATCTCACTGCCCTTAATTGCTCACTAAGCCTTTCCCTGCCTGACCCGCGTCTTTAAACTAGGAGGAAACCCAGATCCTATCAGCAGCGCGAACAACTTTTACCTCCAAGTGAGCACAGGTCGGGGAAGTTGTGTAACACCGTTTTCATTTGGCAGAGAAAGAAATGTAAGGAAGTCAGAAGAATAGAGTGCGCGGGAAGGGGGTTCCCCTGAAAGGGTGTTTGTTGGGGGTCAGGGGAGGGAAGCGGAACGGATTCGCTTACCCCCTAGCCAGTTGTCGAAGACGTTCTGGACTATGGTGACTGGGATGCAGAAGGCGGCGATGCGCAGGTCGCTGAGCGCCAACGAGCAGATGAAGATGTTAGTGGCGGTGCGCATGGCCTTGCTGCGGGTCACCACGCAGACCACCAGCGCGTTGCCAAAAAGCGCCAGATCGAAGGTGAGCACGCCGGTGAGCACGAAGGCCATCTTGGCGCATCGCGGCAGCTCCGGGCTGTAGACGAGCGGCCGCAGTCTGTACAGCGCGACGAACTGCTCCCGCGTCAGACTGTGGCTCCGCAGTAGCCGGGAGAGCTGCTCCCGGGTGATGCTGAGCGACTCCATGCCGTTCGCACGCCGAACCCCGCAGCACCGCCAGCTACTACTACTCGCGCCCCGGACTTCGCAGCACCGCCGGCTACTACTACCTAGCGATCCGCCGCCGGATCCTTCCTCGGACGGCGTGACAGCCTTGCCCCGGACTCGGGCGCGCCTGAGGGCTCTCGGCTGCACCGCGGGGAATGCGGGAGACGGAAGACAGAGCAGGGATTAAACCCACAATAAAGAGGCGGGAAGCCAAACCACGGAGGCTCAATCCCATTGGCCAAAAATGTTCGCAGTAGTACAAAGAAACTTCTCTAGCTCTCCTCTAAGGCGAGTTGCTGCGAAGGTTCCCAACGCCCGCGAGCGCTCTTGGATCCCCCGCACCGCTCCCTCCCCAGCTTTCTGGCCACGCGGTGCTGGAGTCACAGCCACCCTTGGAGCGGCGAGTGGCGGGGCTGGAACTCTGCGGCGCTCCACTCACCGCGCGTCTGCTGCGGCGAGGACACCTGCACCCCGCACCCTCAGGGCGAGGGAAATGCCTCCCAGCTTCCCCACCTTTCCACCGCCCAGCGCTTTTCCCATGCCTAGGTCATGCTTACATACGAAATTGAGTATTGGGTTTCCCACAGTCTCACGGTTCTCCCCTTAGGAACAATGTGGGCCACTGCTACCCAAGGCAAAATAGGACTTTTTAAAATTTTTCTGCATTTAAAAAAAGTATAGAACCCAAGGAATTGCAAAGATAGTACAGAGAGATCTGCTCCCCGTGGATTACATCTTACTTAACTATGGTACAATATCAAAACCAGGAATTTGACATTGATACCGTGTGTGTGTGTGTGTGTGTGTGTAATGTTCTATGTCATTTTCTCACGTGTGCAGATTCCTGTAACAGCCACCAAAATCAAAATGCAGAAACATTCCATCACCACAAAGCTCTGACCATTTTTACCCCTTTATATACACCCAGCCCTCTTCCCCACCATCTCTAATCCCTGGCAACCACTAATCAGGTCTCCATCTCTCTACTTTTGTCAGAAGGTTATATAAATAGAATCATACAGAATATGACCTATTGATATTGATTTTTTTTTCATTCACCATGATGCCCTTTACAATTGTTGTCTGTATCAGTAGTTGGTTCCTTATTATTACTGAATAGCATTCCAAGGTATGGACTTACCACAGTTTGTTCAATCATTCCTCTATTGGGGGACATTTTGTTTTTTTCTAGTTTGGGGCTATTGCAAGCACAACTGCTATGAAGAATCATAGATGTGAGTTTTCATTTTTCTGGAAAAATGTCAAGAAGTGTCATTGTTGAATGCATGTAATTGTTAGCTTTAAAAGAAATTGCCAAACTATTTTCCAGAGTGGCTGTACTACTTGACAACCCCAGCAGCAATGAGAGTCCTGTTACTCCAAATCCTTGTCAGCGTTTGGTATTGTCACCATTTTTTATTTTAGCTGTTCTGTTAAATGTGTAGTGATATCCCATGGTGGTCTTAATTTCCCTTTCCCTAATGGCCAGTGATGTTGAACACCTTTTCATGTGTTTATTTACCATCTTATCTCCTCTTGAATGAAATGGCTCTATATGTATTTTGCCTATTTTCTAACTGGGTTGTTTGTTTAAACAATTTGCTGTCAAGTTTTGAGAATTCTTTTTACATTCTAGATACCAGTCTTTTGTTACATAAGTGGCTTGCAAATATTTTCTCAAAGTTTGTAGCTTATTATTTATCCTGTTAACAGGATCTTTCACAGACCAAAATTTTAAATTTTGATGAATCCTATTTATCAGTTCACTTTTATTGATTATGTTTTTGAAGTGTCAGCTCAAGTTTTCACCAAGACTAGTCACAAAAGATTTTTCCTGTGCTTTTTTCTAAGAGTTTTATGGCTTTATTTTTACAATTTGGGCTCTATATTCTATTCCATTATGTATGTGTCTTTCTGTCCTCCAGTACCACGGTCTTGATTACTGTAGCTACATAAGTCTTGAAATCAATACAGTGAATGCTCCCATTTTGTTCTTTCTCAGAATTATTTTAGCTATTCATATACATTTTTTAAATAAGATTGTCTATGTCTATTGAAAACCTTGCTGGGATTTTGATAGGAATTGTGTTAAACCTATAGATCAATTAGAGGACAGTTGACAACTTTACCATATTGAGTCTCCCAATCCACAAACATCTAAATAAATTTATCTCTCCATTTATTTAGATCATGTTTGATGTCTTGAATCACCATTTTGTAATTTCCAGCATATAAGGCCTATACATGTTTTGTTAGATAAAAACCTAAGTATTTCATTTTTGAGCATTTGTAGATGGTATTAGATTTCTAATTTTCAATTCCATATGTTCATTGCTAACATATAAGAAATGCTATTGATTTTTGTATGTTGATATTGAACCCTTCCACCTTGCCAAACTCACCTTTTAGTTTTAGAAGCTTTTCTATAGAGTCACTGAAATTTTCTACATAGACAATCATGTCATCTATGAAGAGAAGTGGCTTTATTTCTTCCTTTCTGATCCTTATGCCTCCTATGTACTTCCCTTGCCTTATTTCAATGGCTAGAGCTTCCAGTAATACACTTAATTGCATAGTTAAGAATGGATATCCTTGCCTTGTTCTCAATCATAGAGAGAAAATATTCAGTCTTTCACCATTAAACACGGTATTACCTCCTAATGTTCTTTATGAATTTTAGAAAGTTCCTCTCTATTTTCAACTTGCTGAGAGATTTTATCAGGAATAGTGTTGAATTTTGTAAAATTCTTTTTCTGCATCAGTTGATATGAACATGTGATTTTTCTTCTTTGACCTGTTAATATGGTGTATTACATTAATTGCCTTTCAAATACCGAGCCAGCCTTGAATACCTAGAACAAGCCCACTTAATCATGGGGTATAATTATTTGTATATATTGCTTAATTCTGTTTGCCCCCATCTTTTTAAGGATTTCCATGTCTACTTTCATGGATATTGGTCTACAATTTTCTTTTTTATACTGTTATCTGATTTTGGTATCCAAGTAATACTGGCTTCATAGAAGGAATTAGGAGTATTCTCTCCTCTTCTCTTTTCTGGAAGAGACTGTGTAGAATTGGGATTAATTCTTCCACAAATGTTTGGTAGAATTTGCAAGTAAGACCCATGTCTGGATAGTTCTTTTTTTCTTTTTTGTGAACTTTAACATATATACATAACACTGATAACTTTCAAAGAATGATTTCAAAAGTAGTTAGCAAATTTCAAAGAATTGGATATTTCTTTTTAAGGAGTTTTTACATTATGAATTTAATTTCCTTAATAATATAAGAATACTCAAATTATCTATTTCATATTGGTAAGTTATGGTAATTTATGCTTTTCAAGGGATTGACAAATTTAATTTAAGTTATCCAATATATGTGTCTGATGTTCATTCCCTTTATATCCTTTTCATATCTGCAGGGTGTATGTTGTTACCCCTGTTTCATTCCTGATACTGGCAATTTGTGTCTTCTTTTTTTCTTCATTATCAATCTTATTGCTGTTTTCCAAGAACCAGGTCTTTGCATTATTCTTCATTTTTTGGTTTACAATTTCATTGATATCTTTATTGCTTTCTTCCTTCTACTGGATTTCACCATATTTTGCTATTCTTTTTCTAGTTCCTTACGATGGAAGCTTAAAACACTGATTTGATAGTTTTCTTCTTTTCTAATGCAAGCACTTAGTACTATGAATTTATTTCTCAGCACTGCTTCATTTGTGTCTTACAAAAAAAAAGTGTATTTTCATCTTTATCTGTTCAATAAATTGTTTTATTTCCTTTAAGGATTTTTCACACACACACATAGATACACATATATATTCAGTGTATACAGTCAAGGGAATTTCTATTTTTCATTCCTAAAGTTCATTGATGCTTTCCTCCGTTCTCTCCATTTTTCTATTGAGCCCAACTACTGAGTTTTATATTTTGGTTATTATATTTTTTAGTTATAAAATTTCCATTGGGTTCTCCTTTACGTCTTGTGTTTCTTTGATAAGACTTACTGTAATCTTTGTTTCAAGCGTGCCTGCAAATGCTTGTTGAAGCATTTTATGATGGCTGATTAACAATCCTTGTAAGATAATTCTAACATCTCTGCCATCCTTGTGTTTCTATCAACTGACTGTCTTTTCTTTCACGTTGAAATGTTCCTGGTTCTAGGTATAATGAGTGATTTTCTGTTGAAAACTGGAAATTTGGGGTATTATGTTCTGAGATTCTGGATCTTATTTTAATCTTGGGTCTTTGCTGGGCCCTGCTGACATCCTGCCTGAAGAGGAAGGAACGGTACCACCACATTACTGCCAGGTGTCCAACATAAGATTTTAAGAGAACTTAAAGATTTGCTTTTGGATGCTCACCTGCCCATTTTGAGATAGATTTTGCAATTCAGGGTGATTTCCTTAGATACTCAGAGGGAACTTCATAAAATTTCATGGAAAATGATCTTCATCAAATCCATCCCCTATCATCACCTCTGCTACCACTGCCTTCCAATGTTTTATGTCCAATTAATAATGTAAACATCATGAAGCACACCTACATTTTTCTGATTTTCCTTGAATTTTTTCCTTAGTTTATATTAATCTATCATAGCTTTTCTTTCTCAATAACTTTCAAGATAAAATGAAAACTGAGAAATATTAAAAAGTTCGTTTCCTTAGAACTCTGCTTACTATAGTGAAAATGAATAAATAAGTGAATATTTGGTCCTCTATTGAACGATCACTTTCTGGAAGTTTGCAACATGCCAGGTACTGCACTAGCACTGAGGGTATTATGGTGAAAAAACAGACTTAGCGCCTGCCCTTGAGAGGTAATTCTCTATGAAGAGAGCACCCTAACATGAGCATTCAGGCATAAAACATGGTTCAGCCTCCCAGGACCTCAAAATCTAACTCAGGGATCAGCAAAATATAGCCCAGGGGCAAAATCTGGTTCACCGCCTGTTTTTGTACAGCACACAATCAAAGAATAGTTTTAAATTTTTCAAAAGGTTAGAAAAAATCAAAAGGAGAATGATATTTTCCATCATATGAAAATTCTAAGAAATTCAAGTTTTGATGTCCATAAATACAGTTTTACTGAAACACAACCACCCTCACCCATTGTCTCGGGTTGCTTTCGTGCTGCAAGGGAAGAGTTGAGTAATTGTGACAATGACTTTGTTGCCCCCAAAGCAGAATATATTTGCTATATGGCTCTGCTTTGGTTTGCTAAAGCTGACAGAAAGCAAAATACCAGAAATAGATTCCCTTTTACAAGAGGGGTTTATTAGTTCACAAATTCACAGTTCTAAGGCCATGAAAATGCCCCAATTAAGGCATTGATAGGATACCTTCTCTGAAGAAATCTTGAGTTCCTCTGTCACATTGGGAAGGCACATGACTGGAGTCTGCTGGGCCTCTTCCGGGGTTAGCTTCTGATTTCCATTGCTTTCTCCAAAATGTCTCTGGCCTTTGGTCTTAGCTTCCTTCTCTCAGCTCCTATGCATTCTTGCTTGTTTCTCCCAGGGCATTTCTCTCTAAGCATCTGAGGTTCCTTTCTTAGCCTCTCTGGGGCAAACTCTGGGTTTCATCTCTTAGCTTCTCTCCTGGTTCTGGTTTCAACACCTGCCTCCAAAATGTCTCTGAGCATATTCTCTCTAAGCTTCTTGGTCTGTGTCAACTCTCTTTAAGACGCCTGTAAACTAATTAAGACCCACCTTGAATGGGCAGGGTCACATCTCCATGGAAATAATTTAATCAAAAGGTCCCACCCACAATTGGGTGGGTCACATCTCCATGGAAGCAACCTCACCAAAGGGTCCCACCCACAATAGGTCTGCCCCCACAAGAGTGAATTAAAGAGCATAGTCTTTTATGGAGTACATAACAGATTCAAACTGGCACAGGCACTGTGCCAGTTTGTATATATTATATCCCATGGAAAAAGGCATGTTCTTTAATGCAGTCTTGTGGGGCAGATGTATTAGTGTTGATTAGGTTGGAATCCTTTGATTGAGTGTTTCCATAGAGATGTGACTCAATCAACTGTGGGTGAAATATTTGACTGAGTTATTTCCATGGAGATATGGACCCTGCCCTTTCAGGGTGGGACTTGATTTAATCACTGGAGTCCTATAAAAGAGCTGACAGACAGAAGGACCTCAGAGCAGCTAAGAGTGACATTTTGGAGAGCAGCATAGAGAGACATTTGGGAGACAGCCATTGAACGCAGACGTTTGCCAACACTTCGGAGATGCTAACCCAGAGTTTGCTTCAGAGAAGCTAAGAGAGGACAAAATGCCCCAAGAGCAACATTTTGAAGAATGCACAGGAGCTGAAAGATGTGCTGGAACACAACCCTGGATCAGCAGATGCCAGCCATGTACCTTCCCAGCTAACAGAGGTTTTCTGGATGCCACTGGTCTTCCTTTGGTGACAGATGCCTTAATTTGGACATTTTCATGGCCTTCAGACTGTAAAGTTGTAACCAAGTAAACCCCTTATAAAAGTCAATCCATTTCTGGTACATTGCATAATGGTAGCATTAGCAAACCATAACAGGCCCTTTAAGAAAAAGGTTTCTAATACTGGTAAGGTTGGTAAGGCAGAATGGAACCAATATTCATAGCTCAAAACAAGTGGAAAATGTTACATTTACATGCAGATAAACAGGCTCTTAGAATTTAAGCAATGATAGATCCACAAACGCTATATGAGGAAGAAAAGAGTATGAAGTGGGCCTAGAAGGAAGGGTAGTCCCAGAGATAAGTAAAGACCATTTATTTCACACTGAGGGAAGAGCATCCTCAAAATCTAGAAGCCCAAACTCAAGGTACTGGCAAGACCACTCTTTCTCTCCAAAGTCTGTAGTGTTTCTGGTGCTGGCTTCCACAATCCTTGGGGTTCCTTGACTTGTATCTGTGCCTCCCATCCATGGTGATCTCTCTCTCTACCTGTGCCTGTTCTTACAGTTTCTGCTGACTTCTGGCTTCTTCATGTGTAGCCCTCTCTACGTAACTGTGTCCAAATTTCTTCTGCTTTTAAATATGCTAGTAATACAGATTTAGGCCCACCCTCATTCAGTTGGCCCACACCTTAACTAAAAATAACTTCTTCAGGAAGTCCTATTTATTTACACTCACAGGGTTGCAGACTAAGATTAAGAACATGTGTTTATTGATATACATAATTCAATCTACCACCCTGTCTAAAAGCATAGCATATCTAAATGTTTTCCTCATCTTGCTGAGAATTTTATTACTCAGGAGGAAGAAGAATCTGGGAGAAATGGTATTCTGTTTTAAATTCTGACCAATGAGTAAGCAGTTGATGGTTAGGTGGGAGTGACAAAAAGTTTGAAAAGAGTGTGTGGTGGTTGAAGCAGTCATGTACCCTAGAAAAGACCATGTTCATTTAATCCATTCCTGTGGGTGCAGACTGGTGGTAGGTGGGACCTTTTAATTAGGTTATTTCAATTGAGGGGGCCCCTCCCATTCAAGGTGGGTCTTAATCCCCTTACTGGAGTACTTTATAAGAGGATAAAACACATGCAGAAGCTAAGAGATGAAATAGAAGCTTATAGAGAAAAGCCCTGGAGAAGCTAAGAAAGGACCCACCAAAGCACAGAGAGGAAGCCACTGAAGCCAGAAGCTGAAAGCAACAAACCTGGGAAAGAAGGACCAGCAGACACCAGCCCTGTGCCTTCCCATGTGACAGAGATGTCCCGGATGCCAGCAGCCTGTCTTCAGAGCTCAGGTTGATGCCTTAATTTGTTGATGTCTTAATTTGGACATTTTCATGGCCTAACAAATGTAAATTGCAAGCTAAGTGCCCATTGTTAAAAGCCAACCCATATCTGGTATATTGCATTCTAGCCAGGTTTATCAAATCAAAATAGAGTGCTCTAGTCAACTCCAAGTGTGAGATAAAGTAGGACATTGCTACACATAGCCAGAAGGAATTCTAAGCTTTAAGAGACAGAGTTAAGAATGTTTAAAAAAAATGATCTATATTATTTCTTGGCCAGTTTCTAAAATAAAAGCTGGCTAAAGAGAACTGAAGACCTCTAAAAATTAAATTTCTGACAACATAATACTAGGGTATTCCACTGAGGAAAAACAGTAACAACAAAAAAGCAGTAGTCACAGAATACTATATAGATGCAAAGTAACCTATTCTGAACTCTGCTACAGAGCAGAAATTCATTTAAATATAGGAGGGACATATATATAGTGACAGATAAAAAAACTTCTGAGAGCATTGATTTTAGGAACACTAATGCCCATAAATATTTGATTTTTGTGAAAAATGCTCCCGGGGGGAAATGAAAAGAACATTTTCTCTGTCAAGAGCAAGAAGTTGAAAAGTAAGGTCTAAGTCTATCAACTTGAGGATAAAATATAATTCTATATGGTGGATAATTTTTATGTGTATGAATTACCATAAAAGAATATTAGAGATGATTTATGATTAGAAATTAAAAACAATCACAATAATAATAACATGTATTGAACTGGGCTTTACCTGCACTGTTTTATTTAATTCTCACAATAACCGTAGGAGAGTTTTTATTATCCACATTTTATAGATGGGAAGTGAGGCATAGAGAGTATTATGTAACTTCCTCTAGGTCACACAGCTAAAAGCCAATAGTTTGTTTCTCAAGACACCAGGCAGGCAGACTCTTAAGTGTAGTCTGTCTTTACTAACATGCAACTAACTTTAAACCTATTAGGACAATACAAAAAAGTAAGAAGAGGTGAGAGGAGCTATGAGGCTGGCCATGAAGAAAGTCAAGCAGACAATTATGTCAGCAAACCCGGATTATAAGAAGCTATAGCCACAGAGTAGAATACTTAGCTTTCAGTTTCCTAATAGCCAGGGTGCCAGGAAAAAAAGAAAAAATAAAGAACTTTTGCCATCCTCATAAACTAGAAAAGAAGCATAATGGTATGCCAGAGAAATCCAGCTTTTTTCTGGTTCTGAACTCTGAATTACTCTTTATGTCAGAAACATTCGAAGTACATAATGAATGGTGTCTTCAATAGCAGTGGACATTCTGCACATAGCTGTTCCTAATA